>JACSZP010001046.1:317-17366 GCA_016161895.1 Pinna nobilis
TAAATGTAGATTTATCTCTAACGATGATTAGTTAATATGCAGTCGCTACATGTACTTTATACGGTCCTCTTTCGATCTGATTAACTGTAACATAATCCCTCACCCTCAATTCTAGTCAACAGTTAACAGTCAACCCACCCATCCCTTATTCCCTTAAAATTAATGGATCCGCCGGTGTCGGTTTCGCTCCCGATTTACAATGGTCATCGGTAACGGAACTTTACGGAACATGCCGAGCACTTTTGATCGGGATCGGTATGTATCACAATACCGAAATTAACAATGGCGGATGTCAACAAAGCGTGAGGTTTGTCTTTCGTGAAATCTGCATATAATTAACGTTATTTTGGTTACAAAGGTGTATCATATTTCGAGTTATTGGTAGGAATGTTTCATTTCTTCATAGAAATGTCACTCTGGAAATTAACCAATCTCCGACGTCTTTTGCATATCAGAAGATAAGAAAGATTTCATTGTCTTTTTTGATAATGAACAGGAAGACTAAAACAGTAAAATAACGGAGGGACGTCATGGTTAGCGTGTTGGCCTTCAGGTTGTGATGTCATAGGTTCGAATGTGTGCTGTGCACCCAGCTAGTCTTTCCTTTTCTCTTGTTGAGACCATAAAAACCGAAGTCCCGTGTCACAGACATAATGCTCATATAATTTAATTTTCAAGCAATAAAGAACTGCGGTTAATCTACAGGCCCTTGAGCTTAACGTCTATACTCTGTTTTTTTAAACGACAATTATAAAAGTCGTTGTATTTCAAAATTCTGCGAACATTATTTCATAAACTGCACTAGGCAGTCAGCGGAGCCTAGAGACAAAGCTATTTGAAAGCTGATTGGGGTATTTGACGTGTTTTTCGAGGAGATTTACACCGTTATGTGCTCTATCCGTGAGCAGTTTTGTGAAACAGAGTATAGACTTTTTGTCATAGTACAGGATCCTCCTTATTTTACTGCTATAATTACTGAGCATAGGCAACTTCTTTTTGTGCTTCACCAGCACATGATGATGTTTCTTCAGTGGGATGTTATACAACAATTTTAAAATACAATTCTGTCTGGCATGAGTAAACAGCTGGCTTTTCCTATCCTCTGAATCAAGCAGTAAATATGGAGGTCCTATGTCACATAGAAGGCAACACATTAAAGATTATCGATCACTGCTCAATTCAATGGTTGTAAACGCCAAACATACATGTAGACTCAATATTTGAAGCCCCTGGATCATTATCACAAGCTGACATCTCCATACAAGGGAACGATCCTTGAGTGGGATGATGAACAACAGCAAACATAATGGTATGGGTGATATCTTTCTAAAACTTTCATTATTTATCTTTTGCAGATGATGGAGAGAATGAACATGGAGAAGCATACATGTACTTTACCCACCACAATGGTGCCACAAACAGCAGGACATCAGCCGGCATATATGTCCCACCATGTCACAATGTCTCCACACACTACCATGTCTACACAGACCGCTTCAGATGTTTCTATGGTTACAGGAGGTATAGATAATTATGTCCTCAGACATATTTCAGTGTTATGAATTGTGACAAAAAATTTTGGGACTGAAATTTGAATGAACTCACAGGAACAATGACCATTTTTTTAATAATATATTGGGAAGATCTGGGTCTGAAACCACGAGAAAAACTCAAGCTGAAACTCAGTGCTCAGCTCAACTGTTTTTCCTTATTTTTGAACTAATTACAGGTACATATAGTCTTTAATGTGTTTTAACATGTGTATTCAAATCATATCATTCAAATATCAGTAATAGTTTGTATATAATCAGCAACCAGCAGCCAGAATTATTGAAAAAGACATTGAGTATGATACTCAAGATTTGAGTATATACTCAAATCACTTTTGGACCTGATTAATTAAATACCATGGAGAAACACAACAAGTTACTGATATCTGATTAATATGATGTAACTAAATACACATGTTGAAATGCATTTAACTCTGAATTTACTTACATTTAGTTGAACTACAGTTCAGCTGTTTTTCTGGTGATTTCAGGCCCTGTTTGTGTCCATATTTTGAACTCACTTCATTTGTGTCCTTATTTATCATAAAATCTAGTTTAACTAAATAAAGAACATAGGGACAGTGATTTTCCGCGATTGCAGAATCGCGGGGGGAATCACAGAATCGGCGATCTGAAACAGAATTTACGTCTCTGAAAAATCTTATAAAAAAACAAAACACAGCTCAAAATTGCTAACTTATTCTATTTCTGTTGTTATAAACTCCACTTCTTACTTTATAAACATATTTCCTCCACTTAATTTGCACTGTTTATTGCATTTAACTCTCATCATTATGTTGGACATAGCCTACGGCACACCTGATCGAAAAGATGGGGCTTACTGACTTGGATTGTCGTAATATTTATCGTTGCCCTTGCGTCTAGTATTCATTGATTGATAAGATTATTCTTCAGCTATACTCTCTTGAATTACCAAACAAACATTGTAGTTTAAGTTAGATAGTGTGATTTCACTACATAAATCTCCACATACAAATTTTTGCAACATACTGCTTGGGACCGGTTTTCGGTAACAACAACAAACATGATGAGCACATAACCATTTACATGGAATGACAGCAAGATTGTCAAAGGCAAGGATAATTCTGATATGCAATCCTCACACACTGTTTGGTGTAAACTTTGTTTATGTTTGCTCACCTCTTTAGATAGATAACTTAAATAGTATAGCAGACTAATGAAAGTACCATTATGAGTGTGTATCATTAAATTCATTTTATCTGAATGACGGAATTTTAGTTTTCATTGACTGAAACCGGTAAAAAACGGAATTCACCAAATCTTGAAATGAAATCAAGTCGAATTTGAAACGGAAAATCACTGGCCTTAAGAACAATGACCACTTAAAAGTGAAAATTATAATCAAAGCACATGAAATAATGATGCAGGTAAGTGGTTCCATCACATCTTGTCATAATCAAGAACATACAGCTGCAGGTGTGGCATAATCTTATATAAATAATGAGCCTAGTTATCGAAAACATAGGAAGTGAGCTACCTAATGGCTGCAAATATTTCTTGGTTGAGGTCTCTGGATTTCAACCAGATTTAGAAATTCATGTTGCTTAAAGTTAATTGCAATATTTTTCTATTTGATTGAAATTATTAATTGATTGAAAATGTTAATCAATACAATAAGTAAATATTTCTTTTTCATTTTATTTATGTCTGTATTTTATCAACTAGTTTGATGGTATGAAATTATTGTTTGCTACAGACTTCATAGTAACTGAACTTTGCATGTACATGTATGGTGACCAAGGCTGGGTACCATAAAACTTTTGAATTTACTTAAATCTGAAAAGCTTCTCAAATCCTGCTCATCCTGAATTCTGATTTGCTGAGGGTCTAGATTCTTAGACTTAAGGAAATTCTGAAGTTTTATGGTGCCCAGCCCTGATCTTTGAAAATGTGACAAAAACTACATTGGTCACTATTTAGTGACTTGTATGTAGTATCAATTGCTACTTAGAGGACTGGTGTTTTTTGTTGTTTTTTTATACCTAATTTAAATGATTTTCAGTAACTTGCTTCACACGGTCACCACAAGAGGTGTATATTGCAGACAAAATTTTAGACTACATGTCCAAATCAATAGGAAGTTCAATGTAGAATTAAGAACTAATCAGCATGACTCATTTATTTCTTTCAACTGATTCTTCTTTCATCTTTTTCAGATAAAATGTCAGATATGCAACGGCATACCCCACACCCAGATCAGCCAACTCCGTCGTCCTTCCCCTGCAGCCCCCTGCCTAGCTGCTCAGAGTGTGGTAAAGTGTTCAAGAACTCATCTCAGCTGAGTCAGCATAAATTAGTTCATTCAAATCACCGCAAGTACAAGTGTACCCATTGTGATAAGGCCTTCAAACAGCTCAGTCATCTACAGCAGCACACACGGATGCACACAGGTATGTGCCGTATTACAACATAGTACTTCAGATACTGACTTGTTTACCATTTGTATTTGCCTTTTTCCAGAAGTAAAACCATGTAATATATGGCATATGATTCATACATCAATAGTATGAGGACACAGGTATTGCTGCATGTAAGAGTACACATCATCAGAATGATTGGAGAAATGGTTGGTTTTTCCTATCCTACAGAGTACTGCAGTACATATAACAGTATCTCTTGGTCATATGATTTCATGTAGGTCTAAGTGCTTGAAAAGAAATCTACAAATACATGTACACCCAGGTAGAGGTAATTGTTTATAGTGCAATATTCCTATACTTGGCCAATTTCTTATATTTTAGATGAATTGTGCCCTCTTTTTGAAATGTGTGTTTTGAATTTTAATTTCACAGTCAGTTTTCTTTACCATTATCAATGAATATTTAATGAGCCAGTCATGGATGTTACAGGTGAGAAACCATACAAGTGTAAGGAGGGTGGTTGTGAACGAGCATTTGCTCAAATGGCAAACCTTCAGCACCATATGCGCATGCACCGAAAAAATTACAACACCCAAGGTGTTGGCAATGTCTCCAGCTCTGACAACTTAAATTGGCTGAAGTGTGATGAATGCGATCAACAATTCTTGACAAGCAGAGGTGTTAATTGTCACAAGCAAAAGGTAAATGGAAGATGAGCAATATTTTTTTCTCTTCTTTTTTTTTTGAAATTTTTCTTTTCTTTTTCTTTTTGATGAATAATGATGTTATATATGTTATCTCTTGATGTAGAAAAGGAATATTCGACATGATTACAGAATGAGCTTTGAATATATAATCTTCTATCCTACAAGTTGTTGTTGTTGTTTGACGTTAGAAATCTTTTACTTATACTGAGACATCTCTGAATGTCAGTGAAGGGCTACAAATTTGACCTGTGCTGGGCAATTATGGCCATGATACAGAGGATTCTTTAATGAGGTGACACCTACTGTGACAAGGGACCTCGTTTTACTGTCTTGTCAGAAAAACAGAAAAAGACAGATGCTCCCGTCAAGCAGAATCTAAACGAAGACCTCAATGTTAAGGGAAGCACAGAGTAACAACTGCTTTCACCTCACAAGGGAAATAAAAATATGATTCACCTAAAGCCTAGGTCACATCAACCATGTGAGTTATTTGATTGTATGATTTGGTGGTCGTTGGATATCATAGACAATTTGCAACAAATCAATGTGGCTGCCCTGTGAAATGATAAATTGCTTGAAAATCGCCAAGAAAACATGCTGTGACAAGAGACCTTGGTTTTTACTGTCTCATCTGAAAGACAGGGACAGCCAACCGCAACATGGCTCCCGATTGAAATCCACAAGCTCATAAAGGCAAACACTGAACCACTAAACCACAGCAGACCCTCATTTTATAGATTAAACAAAGTAAATTCCCCAGAATATCAGGAAAGACCAATGAAATCAGAGTTGAAAATAGAAAATGCTTTAATGAGTACTTTATATTTGTACAGGTACATACAAAATATGACCCGGCAGTTCAAAACCGGATCAAACCAGAGAAGAAGCCACGACAGAAATCTGGCAAAAGTAAAGTACGCGTAAAGGCAGAGAAGAAAGATTTTTATTCAGACAAAAACAACACGAGTTGTGATTATTTTGCAGAGCAACATAATGCAGTGTCCTCTAGTACACCAGCAAATGATTATCAAAATGGAGAATCAATCATAAAAAAAGGCATTATGGCGCCACCACCTGCCCTGTACAAAGTACGTAATGATGGTAGTGCATATCCAGGGATGTTGGCACCATTTCATGAAATCATAGCGATGCAGAATTTACATATGGCTGCTTCTAAAATGGAAACATCGAAAGACCTTCCCAATATTCCAGCCAGCGATGTATTCTCTGCCCTTCAGCATACTTAGGAAAACTTAAGCAAATTCAAATATGATCTGTACTGTGTGTTAATGGAGCGTGTTTAAGATCAAATTTTTATACGATTTTAAAGGACTGGAACTAAAACTGATTCAGAACATTTTCCTTGGATTTAAGGAGTTCTAGAATCTGTAGACAACTCTCTGAACAATGGAATGTGTAATATCAATGTTGCAGTGTGTAAAAATGTAAAAGAATTTATATGTACATTATTTCATTTTTTTTTTACATAAACAGTGGATGTGTTGGTAGTTACTACTTTTTGACAGTAAAATGGATTACTTGAATGAAATAGATATGTTGCAATCATACCCTTTTAGTGATTGAAATTATGCATAAATATCTTTGAATTTTGGTTTTATATATATATATAGTGGAACCTCACATTAAGACCACCCAAGGGACTGGAGAAAATTGGTCTGAAAGGTTAGATGGACTCTTAAGTGAAGGCGAAGTAGGATTGAAGAGTGAGAGACAGACTGAATTTTGACAGTCCTTAATGGTCTGATTAGTGAGGTGGTCTCCTAAGTGAGATGTTCCTAAGGCAAGGTCCTTCTGTATATATACATGTATATATACAGGGTGATATCTTGCTAGTCTGGAACTCCTTACTTGAGAAAATTGGTCAATTCATGTATAGACAAAATACCAAGGACAAATGTTGACTCTCTAAACTCTTTAGCCCTCCCCCACCCCCCCTCAATTTTTGCAATGAATGATCAGTGTTTTTGTAACAATTCAGTCTTATCAACAGCCAAATTTAATGTTCCTTATTCACCTGTGATGGATGTTATGTATTAAATGTATGCTTGACTTGGTATTCTGGACTGATTTTTTATCATAAGAATTGTTTTGAAAAGGGCCCCTGACCACTAAAAACTGTCAAAATTTAGTCTGTCTTGCACTCTTTAAGCCTATTTCAGCCTCACTTAGCAGACCACCTTACTAATATGACCAATTTTTCCCTTGTCAATTTGGTGGTCTTACTAGTGAGGTTCCACCGTATCGAGTCTGTATGTTCATGTACTTATCTCAGTGCCTGCAGGACAGGTTAGGTATTGCAAAAGAAATCAGATATCTCTTGTACTTACCAGCATCATGGCCAGAAGTCATTTGCTTGAGTAAATCTGTCATTTTGCCTCTGTGAAGTTTTTTCTCAGAAATGAACGACATTTTGAATTGTAACAGGAAGTGTTCATTGCAACAATCATTTTTGAAGGATTTTCTCCAGAACCATAGTCTTTACACTGTCCAGGGTATCTATGAGAATGCTTTATCTAACAATAATTTGTAATTTGTTTCAGTGATTGAGGGGAATATTGAAGATGATTATCTCCCGAACTGAACATTATCTTTTGTGACAAATGCTGAAGAAGGTAATGTTCATGAAGGGAGACAACCCTTGATAATTATCTCAAACAGGGGCAACATCCGTTTATCTAACCAATGAAACTAAGTTTGCTTTATAATAGTCTGCCCTGTTTTTACTTCTGAAAAATTAGAAATTCAATGTTTCATTTGAATAGAAATATTTCCTGCATAAATGTCTAATGATTTCTATTTACAAAAATCATAGGTATTATAGCTGAGTGGGAGTGTTGCAATACCTTGTAGCAATTTTGATGACTTTTTCAAATGCTGTTTTTTTTTCATATGATTTAGAGCCACATATGTATTATCAGTAAGTGATGAAGATCTGGGATGAGGTACAATTACCGCCTTTGTTTAGACCACCTTTACTTTGTCATTATCAAATAATGCCTCAAAAACATCAAGGAATGACTTTTCTTCACCATGTGTACATTTACATAAAGACATTACCATAGCCGTTGCATACAATAATTAGCTTTTTACGTTATCCTAATTGTCATACTTCAGTTGTCTTTCCTTATCATCATCATCATCATCGTCGTCATCATCATTCTCCTCTTCACTTGCTCTCTTCCCTCGTCCAATTTATCATCATCATTCTCATCTTTGCCTGCTCTTTCTCTTCTCCCCTCATTCATTTTTTATTCACTCCCAGACCTCAATGCTAAGGTTATCTGTGGTCCAAAGACAGAAAAAACATGTTCAGGCTAATTCAGATTGATCCATAATTGATCTGCACACTAGTTAATCGACCTGCATACTAGTAAATATTTCATTTTTGAATCTCTGTAATTATGGTACCATGTATTCTGGGCAAGGCTACTTTCATCAAGGTCAAGTATTAATATCCCTAGATTTTATTGAAATAGCATTATGTTGCTGTTAATTTTTGTGCAATTTTCTTTTGTATTTGCACATTAAATAGCATAAGTTTATACTGTAATTAGTACTCAAATGTGCGAGTAAGAAATATGCTGTTCTTAAATTATAGAAGTACAGTTGCATCTTCTCCATAATGATCCCTAAGTAAGGATATAACTAGATTTGTCTTTGTACGACAGGAGTAGCTACAAAGAGAATGATTTGTTCACCAATGGTACATTTGAGACTGAAAAAGGAAGTCTGTATGTTCAGGAGGCCTTTATAAGCAGGTGATGGCTAGAGCAAGTTTTACTGTATACAGTCCAACCTCATTAATCCGGCCTCCAATAATCCGGATGCTTCACCTTTTGGACGACATTTCTAAGGGACAATATTTTCAAATTGCATTGAACATTATGATATGTATGTTTCAGTTATCCTGACACTTCGTTTATCCAGACAAGTTGCTTGGGAAAAAAGGTGTTCGGATTAATGAGGCTTGACTGTATACCATACCTTTTTTTATGTAAGGAGCACAAAATGTAGCCTGCTTGATGCCACTATTTTTGTACCATCTCATAGAGGTGTAGAACACAGTTCTGGTGCTTACATGTATGTATGTTTGATTTTACCACTAATACAATGGAATTTGTGATATATTGAAACTGAAGGGGGAATGAATTTTTCTTTCAAATAGATAGGGTTTCAGTATAACTGGGTTAAAATAGTATTAAAGTAATTTAGCCAGGAGGGGGCCTCCGTGGCCGAGTGGTTAGCGTGTTCGACTTCGAATCGAAGGGTCTGGGGTTCGATTCCCGCAGCGCCACTCCGCGGTTGGCCGTCCCTGTCTTTCGAATGAGACAGTAAAAACTGAGGTCCCGTGTCACAGTAGGTGTTGGCAAAACCCTCCCTGCTCTACGGCCATAAGTGCCGAGCACAGGCAAAATTTGTCGCCCTTCACCGGCACACAGTGACGTCTCCATATGAGTGAAATATTCTTGAGTGGGACGTTAAACAACAATAAAACAAACAAAAATTTAGCCAGGAAATGAAAATCATTTCAAATTAAGCAGGATTACAATATATCTGGATTCAGTATAAGTGGGTTACACTGTATGTCATCTCTAGTCTCAGAAGCCCTCTCAGTATCTGTAGAATTGTGTTCTGATGTTTACTCGAACTTTTGTCATGATTAGTCAAGAGCACTTACCAGTTTATTTACTGTATACAGGCATTATACGCATTATTTTCGCCCTAATGCCATTGCAAACAGTTTTGCCCCGTTTTAAATTCGCCCAGTCTCGTCATAATTCTATTTGATAAATTAACCATTGCAAATTCCCCCAGTTTTGAATTCACCTACTGACAATGGGGGCGAAAGGGGCAAAAATAAAACGGGGGTGAAAATTTCCCTAAATTCAGTAGTGTTCATCATTGTCATACAGGCTGTGACCTGGTCTTTGTTTTCTTAATTTTAAATGGGAAAATCCACAGCCTTAATTTTACATCAGTTGATGTAAGTATTGAAATGGGATTAAATCGGTTATGAAATCACATTGGATGATTTACATGAATAATACGTAAAAACTGTTATTATTATTATCAGTATAGAAGTGCATTGTGACTACATGAAGCCCTAGCGATATGGCAGAGTTACAGTTAATAGCCAATATGCATTTCGTGTTTAACATGGAACTGACATTTGATTTGGTACTTCCAGTCATGAACATATTTTTGATATTTTCTGTGTATATTGATCTGGTAATTAGTGTCTGCTATCAACCACTTTTGTAGACAGATGATTATCATTTTGCTCTTTTTTATGGTGCAATGCATGATGATTTAATGAAACTCTCAGAAGTCCTTCACCTCTAGCAATAACAATCAGATACTGGCATACAGTCTAACCTGCCTTAGTAACCCATCGAATTTTTGCAACTCAGCACAGAAAAGGAGCACAGCGATCATCAAGTCTTTATAATATTGGTGAACAATGGAAATGTCGTTTTTTATCTTTTGATCCACAAGAGGTGCTTCGATTTTAATATTATGGCAACAAGATTTATATCCCCGGGCCTTTATAGTTATTTTGATAAATATAAACTGATGTAGTATAGTTTATTTTTTTTTCAAATGTTTTTCATTCATATGTGCCATATCATGTAACTCAATACCCAAAGAGGTAATATTGAGTGTTATTTCAAACTTTGTTGTTGCTGCAAAAAGAATCTCTGTGTAAAAAGCCATTTTTCTTCACTGATGATATCATCACTGTTACTTATGCTATCTGTCTAATACGTTTGATGTTATTTGTATTGTACAGTAATGTTTTTTTTATGAGTATTGCATGCTTCCAAACCCATGGCAACAATTGATGTAGTTCAGTATTGCAAATTTTCAAAGCATTTTTATGAATTTGTATTTTGAATACACATGTAAAGAAATGTATATATATATATATATCGACTTAATGCAATATATATAATTGTACATATTTTTGTCCATTTAATTGCTTTTTTTTTATTTGCTCTTGTTTTTGCTATAAGGCTTTTTGATAAAATTATTTTTTGATTTGTGACAAAGTAAACAGAAAAACCAACAGAATTTACTTTTTATCTTAGACCAGACAAATGGTGCAGCAGTACAAAAAGACACTTGCAATTTTCTTTACTCTCTATATTTATATAAATTGATATCTCAAAGAATTGTGAAATTTTTATTTTTCAGTACATGTTTTAGTTCTTCTGGATGTAACATCATATTGTAAATAACAAAAAATTACTTTGTGAATCAGTTGTCGTAAATTACGAGAATTTTGTTTTGGAGGGGGGGGGATTGTCACTCATGTGTAGTAGTCCAACATTTTTTTATTCATCTTAATTTCAAATTTAAAAATTATGCTAGACATTAAATTTTTGAAAGTCAGAACCATTACATACAAATTAATACCATAAATGAAATTCTTGGTTAGCTTTTGCCCAGTTTTTCTTTGACAAAAATATTGACAGCTTACTTGAGATAAGTGTTTGTTTAGGTAAATTATGACTATATTTTATTCACTTCCTATGAAAATTGAGTGTCTTGATTGAAGTGAAGTTTCATCAAATGTGGCTTAGGAAATTAAAATGCAATGAAATAATTCCTGGCATCCCTTCATTGAGTGTTCTATTCAATCATAGTTGATTGTTTTTGTATGCAATATTTCAATCTAACCATATTGTTTTATTTGAATTACAACTATCAGAATTTGTTCGACTAAATAGGGAAGGAGGACTATTCTTTTTTCGAAACATATGGTAAAAAATTTGAGTTTGTGTTACGATTCTGAGAACACTCCAACACGGTGCTCAGAAGGTTAAGTAAAATTTGGCCCTCACTTTAGGATTTGTGAGATATACAGATTTTGCTGTTGATATTTGTATTGAAGTCACCTTGTGCCCGTAGAGCAGGAAGGGTTCTTAAACATGCTAACAACTTCTGTGACACAGGACCTTGGATTTTACTGTCTTATCCAAAAGACAGGGACAGCCTACTGGTAATAGAATACCATATCCCTAGCATTTCAAATCCAGTTTGCATGAAAAATTCAAATTTATATTTTACTGACAAAGACCTGTTGTGGCGTCTTGGAAGACAGTTCAACTTAAATGTTAATTCGAATCTAAGTATGATGGCTGGATTTTCCTGTCCTTTATTTATATGAGACAGAAAAACCTGATGACCTGTGCCAGCATGCCAAAGATTTATCCCTTCTCATTTTGCCAAGCAAACAAAAACACAAGGTAACCAGAAATGTTGTGAACGAATTTCCAGATATGAAAAAAAATATATCATATCATGAATTGTACATGTATACATGTTAAGCATGGCTGGTATATTAAATATAGAACAATGAATTGTTCATTCATGAGGAAAATAAAAAAGACAATATATAAAAGACTAAGGAGGGCTGCAGTAAGAATCTCAGTAGATGTTAGTGTATTAAGAGTCTATTTTTTGTTTTTATTTGACGTTGTTATTATATTGTTGTTGCTATGGTTTGTGTTTGTTATCCTTTAAACTTGATTTTGCTTCTGTCCTCAATAAGTATTAATAGACTTTCTAAATGCTGATGATTATACATGCATTGTTTACCTGTTATGTATCAATAGTTTCTGGTTAAATTACGGTGTTTGCATTGTCTGAATATGATAAAGCTTTTCTCTCTTATCCACACTTACACACACAGCGCCAATACGAGGTTGGGTCTTTAACAAATTTTAGTCTTTTTTTTTCGCATGACCTGCATTATTTAAAAGTGTACTTGGCCGGTACTTTGAGTTCATTTTTTTATATGCAAAAATGCATTTTTTATATGTAAAAATGGTTTACAATAGACAAATCATCAAGTGGTGTAAAATATAAAAAGACCCAATCTAAATCGTGTATCTCAAAAGTGTCATATTGCCGATCATTTATTTTGATTCAAATTTGTATACATGTGCTATAATCGTGTTTTAGTAGTAGTAACATACCCACCCCTTAGTCCTCACAACAAAATGTATTGCTGATAAGTATTTTTGAATTCATGTCTATCATACACTATAATTGTTTTTTTTTTAAATATTAACCTTATACATGTTGAAAAATGTATTACTCTACATATATCGATATTTTACATGTAGGTCTAGTTTGACAAGATTGCAAAGCAATTAGTTTATGAATTGGCGATATCCGTCCGTTGATCTCTCTGTCTGTCTGTCAACATTTTTGGTCAAAGTTTCTTTTTGAAGTAAAATTCAGTACCTCTGTGTGATAAAAACATTATACTTTACCTGTAGGTTATGATTGACTGTAAAGTGTGATTTGTAACCAGACTTGTGACCTTCATGTAATGGTTTTTTTCTGTGACATTGATCTAGTTCTCTAAATTGAGATATATTAAATGCGGTGAGAAATGAAATTAGAGCAATATTGGTGCAGACACATGGGATTACTTGTTTTTCATGTACTGGTTAGGATGAATATTTATCCTTATTAATCTGAGATTCAGAGGCATGTAGTATTTGGGTCTGTTGCGTTGTGGAGCTGCTGTGACTCAGTGATTAGCAAACTCACCCTTGATTATGAGATCATAGGTTAGAATCTGAACTAGGCTGTGATTGGCTGTCCCAGACAGTAAAAACCCAGGTTCTGTGTCACAGTAGGTTTCTCTAGATCAGTGATTTAAAGTACCAACTTTAAAGGATGAATTATAGATTTTTAGAATAATCACAAAAAATGAAAATAAAAAGATAAGGTATCAATGAGAAATACTAAGAAAGAAGACTAAATTCTTCTGAATTTCATTATATAGAACTGATTTTTCTATTATTTTTGGGTTTGTTTTTTAAGGTTCAGTTGTGATATAGACTCTATACTTCTAGTAAGGGAACCTTAATTGCCGATTAAGATGTAATTGTGAGTTTGTTACTTAATTAGCCATTACAGTGGTAGAGTGCGGTCTTTTAGGAATGCCTGAAGTACATAGAATTTTTTGTCCTTGACTGAGACAGTAAACTGTAGGTCCTGTATCAAGGTCAAGGTTACTCACTACTTAGGACAAAAACCTTAATGACAGGGTCAAGGTTACCCACTACATAGGATAAAGTCCTAAGTTTAAAGGTCAAGGTTAATCACTAGATAGGATAAAGTGCTATGTCAAGGTCAAGGTTACTCACTACATAGGAAAATATCCTAAGTGAATGTCAACATTTCTGAAATCTTCATTTTGTCTTTGCTACTCTGATGTGACTAGAATACCGTGGTGACCAGCATAAAACTACAGTGTAGTTCAACAGCAGCATTAACAGTAAAATATCAAGGCAATCAGTATGTATGCTTCAGTGAGGAATGACCTTGACCTTTTACCATAAGACAAGGTGGGCTACAAGCCAGGGTCATGGTGATTGATTTTTTTTAAGTATGACCTAAATACATGTACTTCTACATGAATGGGTTTAGGAGATATGGCTCTGGACCGATGGATGGATCAACGGACGGATGGACAAAGCGGCGGCTATAGGCTCCCCCAATTTTTTGGGAGGGAGCAAAAAAACAGGGTTAAATTGGATTGTGTAAGTGATCTAAGACGATAGCACACCATTTTATATACCGAGGGTTAAATTTTAAACTATATTTTGTTACAAAAGTTGCTATGTAATTTTTTTCATACACATTTATTTAGCCTGAAATGTCTGAGATCCTTTCGAATTGTTATACATTCAAATTTAATTTATGATAAACCTTTTCATATTGAATTTTGATTGTATTTGTATTTTTTTTCATACGCTTTGAATTCTAATTGCTAATAATCATGTTAAGATAATTCGTATAAAAATACAATGTATTTTTAAATATACCAATGTTCATTTGTTTACTATTGAAGTCTTAGCATTCTGTTTTTATAAGCAACATTTGTAAGATGTGTACAAAATTCTGTATCATTTTTTGTATGTTTGCTTCAGTTTTTCTTATTCCAACACCTTTGGATCCATAATGGATCTAAACAAATTTTCATCATTACTGAATGTGAAAATAGTCGTGCGCCATCTTGATCACATGACATTGCTGAAACAGATGTAGAGTTTATTTTGCAGCTATTATGGAGTTTGTGTTGTCTATCATATCTGTCCATTTTGTTTGATTAGAATGGTAAAATGATAATTCAGAACAAAGCATGTGTTGTGAGGTTTCTTATAAGCCACAGTAATGTTAATAGAGTATGATAAATTTATATGCTTGTTTTTATACATGTTTTTCGTTTACTCTGAGTGCTGAATGTTGAATATTATAATGTCTAAATCAATAAAACTAGATGCTTGTATAACCGAATAGTTCCTTTTTATTAGATCATCCTCTCTGTGCACATATTTAAAAAGGTGACAGTTGAAGATACCAAGGGGGCAAACAAAAATGTAAAAGTCCAAAGGCAGACGGAACCATGCCCAAATAAAAAAGAGACAATAACACAAACAGCAACCAATACAAGAAAACAAAAATAGGGAAAACGAACCCAACCAAAAACCGGGGATGAGTTCAGGTGCTCTGGATGGGTAATCAACTCCTGCTCCACGCGCGGCGCCCGTAGTGTCACATATTTGCGAAAACAAGAATAAGTCACAATCAGTGATGGTCATAAACAAGAAAAAGGAACGGGACTAGGTATGTGGCAAGGGGAATACATCCCTCATCATCTGTTTTACAGATTTACCAAATCGATCAACCAGGCCATAAAATTACATATGTGTATTACTTGCAATATCTATAGTAATATACATATTTATGATAGCTTTAGCAGTGGTAGGGTACATACATCTGTACTTGTTCACGTTCAACACTAGTGAGGGAAACTGGATTCACCTTTGATAATACTCAGTTCTATGTTGGATTCACGGTCTCAAATATGAGAGTACACTTGATGAATCTTTGGTGATAATATGGCCTATACTGGATTCAACTTCAGTGATATTCATGTTTTTGCTAGACTCATCTTTGACAGGAAATGACTGATCTTATCTTCGGGGATTCATTTTCGGTACTATTTCGTTGTATGTTGTTTTCATTTTTGGTACTATTTGGCTGTATATATTAGATTCACCTACGATAATACGTGTGTATTTGGATCTACTAAATCAACTTTTGATAATATTCAACAGTAAATGGTTGTATACTGGATTCACCTTCCACAATAGCAGGGTATAACTGGTTAGTTTCTGGATTATTAGTGTGACCAGTGATGTTAACTGATGTGGGATAATATAACAGTATTCCCTTTTCTCCTTGCTATTCGCCTCTCTTTATGTAGACTCAGGTTCGGACGCAACAGTCCCGACTTGACGCATTTTTACACGAAATATTTAAGATGTACAGAACCATTACATAGGCGGTGCCACTATGTACATCTTTGCAAATTACCGGCTGTTGTTTTGATCTCCTCGAGGAATTTGTAGACATTTGTCGCTGTGTGAAAATCTCGGTGAATAAATGCAATCTCTTCCCAAAGAAAAGTCCACTCCCCTGCAATAGTGCTATAATTCTCATCGATCAATTCATCACCTTAAACACGCAAGTCCGGCATACAACAACCATTTATTGGCAACGAAACAAGTGTGTAGGACATTGTACCTTGTAACATGATCATGCTTCTACTATTATACCGGTAAATCTGACATGAAATTTATGGCGGAGACATTATGAAAGAAATTGTTTTGCAATGCATTTTACCGTCAAAAGGGGGCGCCCTATAGCTAATTGATTCTTTCAGAGAGACATATGTATACCAGTATTTTTCTCGCCTTTATTTCCTCCCATTCTGAACTTATTTTCAGAGGCTGACTTTAATTATCCCTGTTCCCTTTGGCACAAGAGAGAAAACACTTATACATACAAATAAAAATTAATAGTTATTTGGTCAATTTCAGTTTTTATTATTATTATTATTATTATTTGTTCGTTTGGATTCGTTCGTTTGAAATGTTTTCAAACGGCGAATACAAACAATTTACCCATTTCAAAAATTAACTGGCGTATGCTAAGAGTATCAGGTATACACACACACACACACACACACACACACATATATATATATATATAGTGCGGTATCTTTTTGTCGGATGTAAAATAACAATTAACAAGAACAATAATTCTATGCTTTTGTTTTGGACTATTTTTCAGTGACAGAGAAGAAACTCCGATCTAAAGCGTACCTGTATTAAGCCCTAATAACTCTATCGGCCAATACAAACAATTAACCAATTTCAAAAATTAACTGGCGTAAACTAAGAGTATCAGGTATATAGATCTAACATACATTTTGTATTTTGTTTCCCTGATATGTATGCCACTTTATATCATACAGTTATGTCATGGTGAAATCAAGCT
>JACSZP010001049.1:0-19925 GCA_016161895.1 Pinna nobilis
TATATATATAGTCGTATCAACCAGACTAAATAGTTGACATTTGCCCAATACGCCTAGTAAATACGTCGTTCTTCGACGTTATCTCCTGAGCCTATTAAAATGTCTACACAATATGAGGACGATATGCAACCCACGAAATGTTTTAAAACATTGGCAAATACTATTTTTTCCAAAAAAATCTTTTGACATGAGGCACGTGAATGTGTCTACACATTGATAACATACAAAAGAGAGATCTTGTCGTACAGCATTGTTCTATAATTTCAAAAATGTATCGATATTTACTATCGATGGTCCTTCAATTAAACAGCCTACAGATGTCAATTTTAGCTACTCGACATTATATATCCCCGTATAAAGAGTTTCTTTTGAGTTGTATGTTTGCGGAAATTAGATATGGCATTACAAGATTAGGCCTTTCCGTCAAAAAACCATTTTATATCTAAATTTGACCAAAAAAAATAAAAATTATGGATGATAGCTTTTTTCTGAACACCGGGTATGAATCTATTGCTATTTTGGAATGTATCATAGTTGATAGCCTTAGTACAAAAGAGGCCGGGAAACCCGGGAAGCAGAACCTTGCCTTACTCCTTTTGGGGAGAAATAAAATCTACATAACAACGATAGTGCATATCGTTGTTATGTAGATTTTATTTAGTTTTCATTGTTTTATCTCTTGAACTAAATGTCCTTCCTTCCGGTGAAGCTCATAGGAAATATACTTGGTTTTGTTCAGCAAATTTGCATGTATTTTACATATCTAGCTCAACGTGCAGACCATAATTCATTTAAGTCGGACTCCGCAGTGTTGAAAAGAAAACTGAGACAGTGAAATATATGCTCACAATCACTTACTCAAAGAGCTCCATATTCCACATCTAAATCATTTAAGCAGTTTCTGCTCACAACCTCGGTTGTGAGGAGAAACTATGTCACATATGACAAAAAACATTCGACCGACAATTTTTTATATGTAATATTTCGATCGAATGCATAAATCAAAATCGTTTGTGTCGACAGAGAAATAATTTGGAATTTGATGACTTTTCTCTCAGTGTGGTTTTTTTTTGTTCAAAATTGTCGATCGCAAATGAAATTTGGAAGAATTTAAATCGGTGTAATTGCTATATTTCATTGTTACAAAAATAGGTTGTCTATTTGCCCGAATTTGTTTGAATTTTATTGCATATTAACCATATGGCATGTGCTTCAAATGATAAAAAAAAGATCAGAACTGGAAACGATGTAATAAAAGTGACGTAACGAAAAAGGAAAGAAAAAAGGCGGACACATTAGTAATAATCCATCTACCGATCATCGTGACTTTTCTAAAAACGAAGATGACAAGTTAACTTGAATGGAGTTAATTTGATTATAAAAACACACCAAGGGATATACCAATATTCTCCCTTATTTTCGATATTTCCTACAGGCTAAGGTGTCCTTAGCTAAGCAATGTAAAACAATTGTTTGATAAATTTTTAGCCTATCAGAATTCAGTACTTTGTAGAAGATGTAGTTCAAGAAGGTTCTAGGATTTAAGTTAAATGTTTTAGGTTTAGGCACAGGGAAAGATCGAAACATTTATTTGGAAATAATTTGTCCAGTCATGACGCTAAAGCAGAGGTCAATTATTTAACCTCCCATCGGCATTCGGTCTCGTCTCCATATAAGTGGCAGTTTTAGGGGATATTTAAACAACAGAGATGCCTGAAAGTCGTTATTTGTTTTGAATTATTCTACATTGTACAGAAAAGTACAATATACACTAGAAATGCGATACTTGATTGAAAAATTAATGAATCTGAAGTATGATATCCATGCAAAAACAAAGTTGATACCAACATGCAACTTTTCATCATGAAAGGCTCATTGATTGCAGTTTTTTTAAAAACACCTCAAGCTGAGAAGCGAGATGTGATGATAGTGTCGATCTGGCTGAACTGAAGAACATCTGTTATGTTTACGAGTGGTTAATCAAATTGTTTTCTTCGTTAGCACAACTGTCAGTTACAAACACGCAGTTGTAATATCTGAAAAGAATTAACCTTGGGGTGTGACGTAACATTGATCCTCATACTACAAAGTTACAAAACGAAAATAAAACATGAAATGATAAACAACTGTAAAGCAAATATGGGTTAAATGAATTTTTGTCATGTTTTGAGTACAACGACAATGTTATCTTACTACAACATATTCCAACCTATTTAATCAATTATACAGTCTGAATTTGAATATATGGTACCATTTAATGAGTAGCAAGCAGAAATTTCTTTACATCTATTGTTCGATAAATTTTGCCAGTAATAAGTTATCTTACAAAGCAGTTTTTTTCTGATTTGCTGAAATTACTGTGACATCATTTTTACTTGTTTTAGCAACACAGCTTTTTAAGTATGACCAAAGAAACGAGTAACAAACTTCTATAACTACAGGCATATATTGTCACTTGGTATTCATGAATACAAGTGACATTGTCCTTGTTATCAAGGTCAAGTGAAACATAACCGATTCAGATTTTCCTACAATAAACACGATGAACATAATTCTAGTGACGGCACAATATAATTTAATTGTTTTACGTGTAGTTAATCTAGTTTTGTCGACAAAAGGATGTAAACAGGTTTTATCTACATAGATTTGATATTTAGTTTGCAATGTGAAAGATCAAATTAAGAAAATGCCTAATAAGTAATAAGAAAATAATTAGTTTATTTTTTGTAGGTACATGTGTATTTCTTATTAATAAATGTGAACGAAATCCCTGCAGTGACAATGCAATGTTTACTATACAAATTGCAAAACGTAAAGACACATTAACAAAGCCTGTAGAAGATACAAATTCCTTGTTCTTAATTTCCTAATGAAGATGTACAACTTATTTAGTTTAAAACAGATGACTGTTCTAAATTCTCAAAAAGTAACTGGAGGATCAATTCTGTGGCTTATGTGGTCAATTAGATTTTAAAGGAGACAACGTGTGGTAATATCAGATGTTAAGCTTCAAAAGTTTACGTGAAATAACAAGATATACAAATAGATAACAGACCACTGACCCCATAATTTTCCTTCATTTGCATATAAAATGTAAAAGCAAATCATACGCTGTTCATCGACATTCATATGCAATTGACACGGTTGTAAAGAAATAATTTGTTTTGAGTGGTAGAAGGCAGATGAAGTGCAAGTAATTGTTATAAGTTTATGGGTGTTTAATATGAAATGTACATCATTCTTAATCAATATACTACTGAATGATGCGTGAACTTTCATTTGACGATAGATTACAGATAAACAAGCTTTGGACATCAACACGGAGATGTCCCAAGTGGCCGGTCAGATAATGCATAAATACATATCCAGTCTGATAAATATGCTATGCATGTTAAGATACTACATAAGTCATAAGAAGTAATTCCCTACAAATGACAAACATCTCGTACTCAGCAACACGCTGGATCTAAGTTGTATTTAGCCACTTGTTCCTGCATATCGAAAGGAGAGGCGGAACATTGAAGGAAAGAGAGAGGGGAGGGAGACAGAGACAGAGAGATAGATACATACAATTCATATTAAATTATTTCAATTTCATGTTACAGTGCAGAGTATTCCAAAGTCAATAATTCTGGAAATTAATATAAAATTGTGCACTGCTCCTTGTACCTGAGTTTTTTTTATTGAACTCTTTATATGTTTACTGTACGTAGTGATCCGTGTAAGCTGTAATAGCTTTTATCTTTGTTCAAACTAAAACACTGTCCCATTTGTGAACCTATAACAATGTACTTAGTGACCTGTGAAGCTAGTCAGGAATGTACATTATGGCAGAATTATTTCTTTTTTGTTGTTGAGATAGATAGCAAAATTTAATATTCTTAATAATCATTTTAGTGTTTACCGGTTAATAACTTCTAAGAGCTCCGGGATTCCTCAACAACAGTTGTTAGAATTTATGTATATGCACTAGAATCTATATGTCACAGCGATAAGTATATATGCAATTCGCCAAGGTACAATATCAGAATAGAGCAGGAGATGAAGGATAAATGTGTGAAGTCATAGGAAATGAGTTTACGTTTCTGACATGCAGTATAAATATGCAGCTATTGGTTGAGATATATAATTTAAACAAAGAAAAATAGACAGTAATCGGTAGGACCTAATGAACTTGACAGCTGAACAGAAACGATCCACTTTTAATCCGTGCGGTAGAACTTCAAAACGCTACCCTGAATAAGAGATAGCTTCACAAAAACACAAACTTGTCTTAAGAGAACCTTTTATACACCAATTATAATGTGATTTACGATTAAGTCAGTAAAATCCGATGTCCTGTGTCATGGTAGGTATCAGAACGTTATAGAACCTTTCTGTTCTACGGCCAGAAGTGCTTGGCATAGGCGTCGCCCCATACCGGCATACCATGAAGGCACACCACCTTATCAGTGATAGGTTCCTAAATGGGACGTTAAACACCAGCACAGTACAATACAATCAGAGTCAACAAAGTGTTTGGCATATGTTGTTACTGTCTATGATATTTGCTAAATGATCGAATACTGGTAAAAGGTTGATATATGAGAGAGCTTAAGATCCAGGTTCACTGCATATATCACATTTGTACGGACTATGGAAATTACCCTTGTTTTGTTTAACATTGTTGTAGAATTGACAGATTTATAGATTTGAGCTGGCAATGATGAAGGAGTTGATGTCTGTGGTCAGCACAATACTGATTAAATCGTCATACCAATAGGGTATCTTATTATTCTAAGAGATTGTCCGTATGGCTTAAGTAATCATAGAAATATGGATTCTACAAGCTAAGCGAAACAGATGATGGGCAGTTATTAGAGTACTCCTATGATTCCAATTTAACACTAATCAGTGGATCCTTTGTTCCACCATGCTCAACCGTCGATCAAAATCGTTGATAAATCCTGAATGGATTTTTGTCAAACGACAAAGATGAACGTAATTATCTCGTACCCTCTCGATTTCGGAAAATAAGGGAACAAATACACCATGCTGTCGACTGCGACACCTCGGGGTAAGAGTAAAAAGATGGATATCTATTAGTATGTTCTTCTTATCGACAACTCTCCACGGTCAAACTTGTAATTAGCAACACTGTGGAGAGATAACGTTGATCCCATATAGAGACAAGGCTAAAGAGTAGTGCCATCAGAAAGCAGAAGGTCGCAAACTGCGGCAACTTTATGGATCACGTGACATTCTAAGTCATTGATTTGAAACAGGTTGACTCAAAACTTTGTTTATACATATACACTTTCTGGATACTTATTGATTAATTAAACATCTGCGTCTCATCAAATGTTCAAAACGATGTTTATCTTGTTAAACAAAGGAAAAAGAATAATCAAGTTTTCGTTCTGACATGCAATGACCTCAGATATCATATTCGTTATCGTGATGTACTTGATATAGGGTTCAAAGAAATAATTGTACCTGTGTGAGACGTGAAAATGATTCTGTCTGATTCAAATATGAAAATATGATATAATTAAGTCAAATTTCAAAACTTAATAAGCTTTGAAGATCACCAGACACGAAGGTGTCAACTATCGCGTTCGTCAAGTATATTTCAAATGTCGTGACGTCATGATTTGTTTTTTATGTTCGTCTGAAGTATGACCGATATTTCAATGATTTGTTATCAAATTAAACAGGGTTCCAATACTGAGTCATGGGGTCGTATGCATCTGATTTCCGAATCGTTAAGCAACCGTTTTGGAGTCCATACTACTGTGCAGATTTTAAGGAAGACGTGATTACACCATTGAGGAATGACGTGTGGCCGAAAGATGCACATGCGTCATAAAATATACAGACTGAATTATTCAAGGTCTAAATCGCCTCTTCTTTACGCACCAGATGTAAATATACGTAGAGTTGTCCGGGGAATGATAATCTGGCTAATAAAATGTATGAAACATGTATGAAATGGTTACTTCATTTATGGTTTAGATACTTAGCCGCTGAACCTTTTTCGCTAGTTTTACGAGTACGACAATGACTGTCGATAAGTTATCGATAAGTGGACAGCATTAGCATATCCATATAATGACTTAATGGTCGATATGAATACAGACATTGTAAATGATGTGTTTCTATGTTTCCTGTAGTATCTTAGCGTTTATAGTCAAGATTCGCTAACATCAGAATTAGGAATGCCGAAAGCACCAACAATCTCTAGTCGGGATGGCTAAAGTAACGGAGCCTAAGTGTCTCGTATTACAAAGAGTTGGTAAAAAGTAATGGGTGGTCAATGGCCAATAAAGAACAAAGATAACATAAATGAACATACTGGACAAATTGTCGCAGATTTTATTCCTTGAACTACTTGACACCTAAAGGTTTTTCATCTTCAGACTGTAGAGCAGTACGTTCGAACCTTAATAGAGGCATCTTTCTTTCGTGTTTCCCCCGGATGTGACTGTAAAAGGGGGATTTTAGATGATACTAGGGGGCATTCAAATTTCAAAATTCGAAAAACAGACACCGTCTTTGACAAAACAAAACAACAAAACAATTACTGGAAACAGTAATCTATACAACTGAACCTGCTTCTTTCCTTTGGTGATCACTTAAAGCATATTAACTTAAATAAAATTCATTCTATACATTTATCTCTTCCGTGTTTAAGATTTATAGGTTCAGATTTAAGCCCATGTAACATAAAAGGTCAAAATTTATTTGATTAAAATAGCATTTGCACTCAACAACGTGTTTTCAATTATTATTGTATTGTAAGGTTAAATTCCAAATTGTGTAACTAAAACAGGTACATTCCAGTTAACTATAGAGTTGGGTGGTATTTTGTATTGTCAAGTAGATAACTGCCACAGAGAGCAATTTATCTAGGCCCTAGATCCTGTATTTATCAATGATTATAACTTGAACCGCGTGGAGTGGATTTATTCTCTTCAATCGAATTTTCATCTTTCACTGCTCTAAGTATTGTTGACATTTTTGCTGTTAGATATAAGCTTAAGAGTGTAATTCATCTATCTTATTAGATTACTGAAGTGGCACTCTCAAGTGATTTAGAATGATAATACAAAAACCCATTAGTATTATACTATAAATCAATTCAATTACGTAAAACTGGAATATTATGAAATTATTCAATTAAAGATTGAGCATAAATTTCAAATACAGCCGGATCAATCACTATAAATTTCACAAAAGATTTTTATTACAGGCGCTTGGCATAATGGTGTGCTTTAATGTATATCCTTTCATTCAAAATTAGAATATACATGTATTATTGAAATTGATAATGTTTATCGTAGATATTTAAGGATATGGGATTCTCATCATAGCTAAAAATACACTCATTTTAAAACTGAAACATCTATACCAAAACACGAAAAATATAATTATCATCTATTTATCTTTATAAATTATTGTTCACGTTAAGAATGAAGCATCAATAAACATTTCAATCGCATAACAATATAGATGCAAACTACCATAATTCGAACCACTAATTGTTTAGTTTAAGTCTGCTTATCACGATGTTTATTATTCTTTATTCAGTAGCTATTGTAACGTTACTATAGAATGGGAATGTACGGTGATGTTTCATAATATCAAACCCTAAATTAAGCATTGGTTTTATGTTTTAATAGAATCGTTGGATCTGAGCCCCGATTTTCACTAGTCAAGAAGAGGGCGCTAGCAATAACACAGTCTTTGTTTGACCACTTAAAATATTTGGTAATAAGAAATATAGAATCTACAATTCAGCAGCTTGTTCCTTTCCATCATGAAAATCTGCAATACCTTATTCGAAATTTATTCTGTAATAAAATATTTTGTTTGTTTTAATTTTCAGCACATATATGTATATTGTTATGCATGCACGAAAATCACATATATTTACATATATATACCACATATATTGTTATGTATGTACGTTTATGGATTTTCAGTAAATTCAAGAAGATACTTTGAAAACTTTGTAATAATTTATGTATCTTATTTTATTTCAGAAGCAGCTGTTCTGACGATGAATCTCAAAATTAGATTGCGCCTTTTTCTCTTAACTTTAGATAACTGTAAGGTATTCATTAGTTTTGTAAAGCACGAGTAGCGTTAAAGCCGTACGAAATGCCTAGGTATATATTATTTGTTTCGAACTAGTTGTCCTTGCTTACATTTATCGAACAAATCTACATGCACTTTTGGTAGTAATATAAGTGGAATATTGATTACCGAGTGCTGGAATTTCATGATCCTGTTGGACGCTTTCACATGTCTTGCAAGGTTTGCAATGAAATGTTGAAAATTGGAAAATGAAAGAGAAAACCATCTTAATCTTTGTCGGTGAGATTGTAATGAAAATTATCGATTTTTGCTCTAAATATCACCCTGTATATCTCTGTATATGACAGCGCAGGTTACTCTTTAGAGAGGTGTATCCAAGCGTAAAGAAATTCATTATGATGTATCGTGTGCTACAATAAGGGGCGGTCAAAAAGTATGTGCATCAATGTTTACTTTACAGAAATCAGTAGCTTCTGTGCGATTAATCGTATGAAGTAGGTTAGTGGGTTTTGTCCTATCACGGAATGGTTATTTATTATATGTAAATTGCTATCAGTCTACCTTATAATGATACGATCGCCCTTTTGATGTGAAGATATAAGGTATAACATGGAATATTTGTTGACCTCCCCCTGTAGTAATCCTTAGTTTATTAGACTACAGGTCGAGGTTGTGTTTCTCGTGACGCATCCCTATAGGACAAGATATTTGCTTTATACGTTAGTACATTTGTACTCAAATGGGTGTTAATTTAGAATTGTGTCATTGTGAAGCTTGATATGCCAAACTTTCCCAGAGACATGATTAAATAAATGTGAAGCTTAGGCACTTATTCAGACATATGTAGCGTCAAAACAATGTCTGAGAAGCACGACTTCCTTAAGTTTATTTTTTAAAAAAGCTCCAAATGTAAATGCAGTAGTTTAAATATAGCTAGATATCGAATATAGAGGTCTTATTGTACCGAAAACACGCTAAATAGTCAAGTAGAATGTACTCTTGTTCATGACCATGTACTCTTCTTAGTCTAAGAAGACCTTAATTCACTATATCCGTAATTTATATGGCATCAGAGGCTTGGAACAACTTTTTGCCCTGACACACAACACGGAAAGGAACATTAAGCTAAATAATGAATGTCCTTAGTTCTTAAGAGACAATTTTTCAAATAATTCAGAACTGTAGTTCTAGTAACCTGTTTGAGAGCTGGTACAACAGGATGTCATGGGATAGGAGTACAATGAATTCTCTAATATCAGCATCTAATTAGACATCAGATTTAATCACGAAGTATTTTTTAAGTGTTATACAAGGACGGAGGGGGCTTATATCTAATATTTATGTGATGTTGTAGCACTTTTGTGGGGTGAACAATTTTGTGATATAAACACCTGCTTGTCGCAAACTTCTCAAAAGAACAACTCCGAAAACGCAATCCATTTGTGTGAAAATTGCTGTTAAGGAAGCTTGCTTTAATTGTCAAGCCTTCTGCATAGAAAAATAAAGTCTGAATCAACTTTGCGAAGCCAAGACATGCTGTAATAAAGACGAAATTAACGTAAAAACGAGTGGTATCAAGTCGGATCTACCTTTGAAATTAACTTTAATCTTGAACATGTTGAAAAATATATTATCCATTCATTTAGATACAAAACTTTACAACACGTTTTACTTGTAATATCTGCCCGTTATTCATCGCATATTGTTCAAAGGTTGAGATATACATATCATCAGCAAAAGACGAACAACAGCGAAATATATCAAAAGATTTCTGTCAGTAATTTGATAAATCAAAACCTAATAAAGGAATACTCTCTGATACTCTGTTAACGTTACTCAGCAAGTAGATGCATTAACACCTGAACAAGGAAAAAACTTATAAAATTCTTCAGCAATAACATAAACAGAGAAAACTCTTCTCAGCGAACAGCTTCCGTGACGTATGTTGGTGGCTGTTCTCTCTACGTGTTAACTGTTAGCGGCCTGATGATAGATGGAGTTCACGGTACTTTTATAAGATATTCTTATCTTCTATGCGTGTATTGTTACATCGTTTTGATGTTAATTAGTTTTAAATTGAACATAACCGACCCGATCAGATTTCTAAATTTAGTTAACGTCAGCGCAGGATGGGGGAGGTAATGTGTTTTGTATGCGGCGACAGGTGAAGGTCTAGACCTGATCATAAATCTCTGGTAAAACGATTCCCTTTGATTTTTATTACGTTCATTTCTACATTAAAAAGGGTCCATGAACACTCGTTTTTCAATTAGTTTATCTGAATTTGACTGTGTTCTTGCGATGGGTGTGGCAAGCCAGTAAGGGGAGCCTCCATGGTATCTATTCTACCTGTGGACTTCCGGAGGTTCGTGTTTGTCCAAAATTCACAAAATTTGTAAATTGTTTATCGCTTCTTCCGGCGGTTGATACCTTTGCATCTATGGTAATCAAATTGGTACGAGTGCTGGTCAAAATGAATTCAAATATTTGAAGAAGCCGTTTCTTACTTTTCCTTACTATGTTATTGAACTGTGGATACGAAGTGATAGGAACTGCTCTTTGATACATTGGTTCTTAGTTTGTGACGTACAAATAAAAAAAAATGTTTAAAATTTGTCAATTGTTTAGCAACACACATGTATACATACGTGCACACAAAAAGTGTTTTATATCCAATAGCGAATGATTTGGTAACTGATCTGATAGAAAACGACTTTTTGGTCATCTCAGCTCTATAATTGAACGGAATATGTAGAACACTTGTTGTTTACCCAAGTCTAGGGACGTCGTCTTGTTGTTTAGGATTATATTGTTTACCTTTCACCAAATTCTGTTTTAATATGCATGTATATTTTTACAAAAAAAACTACATGTTCACAAGTTTGAGATCCCTAGTTTCATAGGGTGAACACATAGTTTGATTTCTGAAAATGTAGTTGAAAACAAAAAGTATTAAACGTCATTGAATTCAGTTACATAGATACTAAATTTTTCGTCTTTTCTTATTTATTTATGAAATATTATACAATTAATCACTCTTTATGAGATCGACATGGTGAAATTATAGCATTATAACATTGAAATTATATATCCGAGGTCGGACCCACGAGGTGACCAGACCTGACCGAGGCCAAAGGCCGAGGTCAGGTCTGGTCTCCGAGTGGGTCCGGCCGAGGGACATAGTTTCACCATGTTGACCTCATTAAGAGTGATCAATTGTTTTATTATACCGACAATAAACTATGAATTCATATTTTCATACAAAAGCTTCCTTTCTTTACTCATACTCTGATATAGCAAAATAGGCCAAATCTTTTCTCCTTCCTCGACTGACTCGAGCTTGGTCTCAACTGATTTAGCCTAAAAATGGGCAATTTGTATTTGTTTTGCTTAGAATTTCATTGACAATAAATTTCTCGGTGTTTAGTAAATCACATACCAAGGAGTCTTTTTGAACACTCATTATTTTCCCCTCTTGTTTCCGTTTCCTTGCGGTTTGTCGCTCGACATTCTCGTTCACCTCGAATCATTTTTCATGTTTACATTAGACTTCGGATGACGTAGAACGCGATTTTTCATCTGACGTCATATCTCTTAATGTATATTTCAGTTATAGTCTGTATCGTTAAAGGTAACGAACTAAACTTAGTTCTAAAAAATACCGTCATTTGAAAATATTGCAGCGGTCAGGAAAGGCGGTCATTATAATATTATTGACCTGTCAATACTTCGTGCACGTGGAAGAATTCCAGTCATATATTGTTTAGTCATCAACCAATCATATTCTTTCATTCTAATTGGAGGTATAATAACATCATTTATTTGTTTATGTTTTTTATTTGTTTATCTTCTTTTTTTTTTGGTAAAAATCTTAATCAGCCTTCTTTGGGCATAAAATACATTGGCTGACTGCTTGTGGAAGAAGAAAATGAAGACGGCAAAGAAACGTGTTCGGTTCACAAAAAGAGAAGAGGAAGAGAGATAGCGAGAGATTCAGCAGAAGACGTCCATATCTGAAGCTCAGGTGTGGGTAATACTCGTACATTAGTTCTCGGCAGATTATAAGTAAATTTGTCATTCCCATTATCTATAGCACATCAAAATAATGGCTGATAATGGTACATCGACTGTTGTTTTACGACTTACGTGTAGATAAACAACAGAAATAGATGTAGTTCTCCTTCCCCTGATAAGATTACAACCAGTATGAATTATTTACCAATTTATTAAGAAAGAGAGTGAAACATCTTTGCTACGAACGAAACCGGACATGGACCTCATTATTCCGAAGTCTGTAAAACTAAATAAACTCTGTAATTTGACAGATATCATTTTTACTGACTGTTTTATTCTTAAGGTAGCGGACATAGAAGAACAAGCACAAACTATGATAATAATGACTATTTAAAGAAAATAATGATAATGGTTAGAAAATTAATGATAAAAATAATGGTAAAAATAAAAAGGGTGTAATTAAAGTAGCAGTAGATATATTAATGATGATGATGATGATGATGATGATGATTATAATGATAAAACTTAGTAGGATAAAAAGAATAAAAACAATGAAAATAGTAAGAAAGATAGTACTGATTTCGATGATGATGATGATGATGATGATGATGATGATGACGATGATCGTGATGATGATCATGATCATGATAATGATGATTATCGTGTGATGATATTGATGAATAATACAAATTTATAATCGACTAGTGAAAAGACGAATGTAACTTTATAAACAATGATAACAATGAACATGCCATACGTCCATTTACCAACACCACGCTTTAAACATTTAAATGAAGCAATACTACCATGAAATGAAGTTAATTACTCGTGATAAAGTTTCATTACAGGATAATGTAGTATTCTAAAGTTTACCAAAATAAATTTGTAAACAGTTTTAAACTTTAGCAAAATATTCTAATAATACTGAATTTTTAATGCTACCATTTTTTGATACCAACAGATTTCTGTATGCTTCATCCCACATGAAAAGATTTGCTAAATCCATTTAGGGATAAAGCTCTCTGTTTCTATGGAAGATAATAGACATTTTACAGCCATAGGCAAACACAGGATGTGAAACCTTTTTATCTAATCATGATAGCCTTTAAGAGCGCCATTAATAGTCAGCGTGTGCTTATTAAATAGTCCTAAAATGTTCCAAATTAGCTTTCTTCGGCAAAAATGATTTTAACTTTTCATAAAAATAGACAGTCTACATGCCCATGTGTTTTTGAATGACATTAGTCGGTTACTAATGTCTGTATAAATGCATTTTCATTTGTCAATGACCCTGCCGCCATGTTGCCATACAGTAATATGTCTTGCGCTTTTTGTGTGTTTTCTTTTCCTAGATACAAAGTAAAGATAACATTACTGTCGAAAAAATATTTCAGTTAACTTAACAGTAAAATACACACTAAGTCTAGGTAGAAATAAGACTCGGTAAGTACTCTTTCTCTCCGTATTAGAAATTTTACCTTCTTTGAGACAGAACTAATTTTCTACTCCGAACAGACACAAACTTATTTAGATTGTTAAGATTACAACTGTCTCTCTGCAAAGTATTTGATACGAACGTTGGGGTGTATTTTAAAGTTTTAAAGTATCGCAGTACTGTAAATCCAAATTTATTCCCGCGCATTATTATTTTGGCGATAGGCGAGAACATTTACTCACGAAAATGACATGAACATTTACTATACAGCGTAATCTAATATTTTAACATGCACACACACACACACGGAAATAAGGTGTTGCGAATAAATGTATAGCTACCGATTCGCCAAAGTAAAGATTCGCAGAAATTTCCGGATTTCCAGTAAGTATCAGGACGATTAAAGCATAACTGATCAAAAACGTTGGTCACAATTTGAAGTCATCTTTTGAGCTAACAATTCTTTAGAGGATTGGTAAACAGCAGTAAAACTAATCAAATCTCTCTCATTTATAAATAACAATGACCTAAGAAACAATAGTTAAGACACTGCTGTAAATTCATTCATATATGATAGCATTTCATCGATGTAGAAAAAGGTGGGAAAGTCAAATAATAGGAAGTTCTGACGGATACGAAAATTCTTTTTCTTATCATTTAAGAATGTGTGAAATTTAAAATTACAAGATTTATTTCACCCATAATGCGAAAATAGGTAAGGAGTTGCCTATCTTAATATGAACAGAGCCTGTAAAAATATTCAACACCAAAGAAAAAACTCGGCATGTCGACTTTTGATTGCTCCGTGTCAGTGTCGGTTCTGTAGGGCTTTTCCCTGATTCCACTGTAAATAGCAAACTCGTGTTTCCATCAGATCGTGCCAGTAGATAAAGTTTATCTATTCTAAAACAGCGAACACTAAAATCAGCGTCCTACACTTATAACCATTAATTTGTTGTCAGTGACAGGAAACATGATCGGACACCGAACCCGCACATCAGAAAATAATAACTTCACTGTTATCAGCATATTCAAAAGACCTAATTAATTCACTTTTGTATAGATGGGAGACATCAAATACTTAGTATTGATGCTTGTCGTGGAAAGACATTGTCAGTTGAAGAAAGGATATGCGTAATTATGTCTTATAGAATGGTATGATAAGTAATTTTTGAATCTGTACGTGACAGGGTATCTTAGGGGCATTCATTCTATCTATTTTTTTCAGATCTTTAGAGTACATCAAAGTCCAGTTTCATACATGCAGTCCATATTATATCTGGAGGCCGCCGTAGTTCAGTGGTAAGGCTGTTAACTTCTCATAATGAGGACGTGGGTTCCAATCTAAGCAGCTATGTGATTGGTTTTCACTGTCATTCAAATGAGACAGTAAAAGCCGTTTGATAGTATATGTTGGCTTGTGAACCAACATAGGTGAAGTCGTCTTATAAATGAAATTTGATGTGGACGTTAAATAGAAATAAAACAACCAATAACCTCAAATAATCCATCTCCAATATGCAATTATGTAAATATGATGTTTGCTTTCAACATTTCATTCCAATATTTTCTCTACTTCCTATCATGAAACTCCAAGTGTCCATGAGTGTGTGACCACTTCCGTTTCCCTATCTGGCTGGACATTTTATTTTGTGTAGCTAATGCTGATATCGTGATTCGCAATACCATGTATACAGACATACATTTTTATTGTAACTCGGGCTATTCCATAATTATTCCACGAATTCACTCCATGTAGTTTTACCGCTACCTCTTTCGTCGGACACTTTTATCCCCGCCCTGACTATGTCACAAAACAGTTACGTACCTCTCGATGCCGCGCATACCCAGGGCTAAAATTCCTGTCGAAGATTTCTTGTGGAAAATTCATATATTCAATACTCCCCTTAAAACCACAGCTTTTACTTGCTTCTGTTTTCTTTTATCATCAAAATACAGTATTTACAAGGAATGTCATGCCCTGTGTATTTTCTTTCATCCGCCGAAAGAAAAACTTCCCTGGGATTATGGAATGAATTCATGCAATTTCCATATTAAATGTAGGCGCACATGTACATCTGTTTTTTTTTTCTTTTACTCATATGCTTTTGATTGCCTAAACTTTGTCATAACCCATGTATAACGAATACATAAACCTCGACAAAACGAGGTTTCCTGGATTTGTAATGAAAAATGTATTATTGAAGTGTTCTTCAGACTATTACAGGTCGATGTTAAAGCCAATATATCTTTTTTTCCACTCCATCATAATTACATAATGAACCAATTTTTCTTTCATCTTAAGGATGTCAGGCATTAGATGAGCTTTCGTAGTCTGGGTTGATAAAGTGGTTAATCTTTATTCAAGGAAGCTGTTCTCTCAACATACTTAGAGGGGTTTTTTTTTTCAAAGTAATGACGGACAAAAGTTCATGTGCACTGTAGTTTTCTGTTTAGATTCTGTAACTATGGCAATATAAACAGCCAAATTACAATCAATTATCATTTGTATTAAATTTTTAGGTTGAATTAAAAGTTATCATCAAGAAATAGTTGTTGTTTTTACCGCTGTGTTATTGTTTAAGTCCTACTCAATGAGTCGCTGTTTCCCAGTGGTGAGCACACTCGCCTTCTGATTCTGAATTCGTGGATTCGAAAACGCGCCGCGGTTGACCCCCCTATCATTTGAGACAGTAAAATCCTATGTACAGTGTTACAGTAGATGTCGGTATGTTATAGAACCCTTACGGTGCAATGTCTATAAGTGCCGAGCTTTGGCTAAATTTGTCGCACTTAATCACCATTGGTGACGAATTCATATACATGTACATGAATTTAAAGACTACCTGTCATATATGACCTAGATGTATAGTACTAAAAACGGAATTTTCCTATATAAATCACCTGAATTAAGAGACCGCCTGTGTGATGTGATCCTTTTTGTTACTTCCCTCGAGCAGTCTTTTAAAACAGGTTAGACTGAAAGTGAAACATTCATGAATGGGGCATAACAAAAATGCAACCAAAAACCACCGACCAATTTTTTTTTCTTTCTCATGATGACGCCACGGAATAAGAGGATTATTAATGTTTGCCACTGTTCGGCGTTTGTGACAGCCATCTACACAGATGAATCACAGTCTAATCTGCCTTAGCGACCCAGTGACTACCTGTCTTATGTGACCTGAATGTTTGGTTCCCAAAATGTTTTTTTCCATTATAAATTACCTGAATTAAGAGACCACCTGTCATATGTGAGCCTTTTTGCTTCTTCCTTTGAAGGGTCTCCTAAAACAGGTTCGAATGTATTATGTAGGAGGAGGACAGTACATAACTTTAATTTACAAGAAAGGAGACGTATACAATGTGGTAACATCACAAACAACGAGATGGTTATTGGAGCAAAATACACCCAATTACAAATAACAACTGTAGCAACAAATTCAAACTAGAAAGGCTATTGTTTTAAGTTTCCGTCGTAGACTGACGCTACAATAGCGCCTTGTTAACATGTAGCTATGAATTAGGAAGTTTGTATCTCACTGGACGACGCTTAATTTCCCGTATGTTTCGTAAAAATGATTTCTTGTATTGCTATTTTTCTGTCACTTTTGACAAAGCAAAATTACAACTTCATCCCATTCTGAGAAAAATAGACAGTATATTTTCACTCAGAAATTCCAAGTGCCGCAAATGAGTTTACAGCAAATGTAAGACCTCTCACGGTAATAAACAGTTGTCGGTATGCAAAGTTCTATACCTGTTTGTACGGTGCTATTTGATAGAAAGAACTGATATTGGCTATTTATTTGTTATAATTTTCAGTTCTTGCCCAATTTCTTGCTCCTTTTTCTTCTTTTTATTATTTTCTTTTTTCTGTTTTGTTTTGTTTCCTTTTCTTTATTTTTCTCCACTTTTCTTTCTTAAACACATAAAATGTAAGGAAAACATTCATCTTTCTTATTCTGCTTTGCACTATAAATGTAGAGACATCATAGTGTTTCATCACTGTCATAATTCAAATTCACAAAAAGGCAAAACAAGCTAAGAAATTTATGAATAAATGGGTCTATAGTAAAAGTGCATGTTTCGAAAGAATTGGTAAGATTTTTGCAAATTGCAAATTCCACCTAAATCCGTCTCTTCTGTATAAACAAGATTTGCTGAATATGGAGGACTCATTTAAGACATTAATGATTGGATGTTCTGGGAATAGCGACAGTCTTATGTAAATATTTACATCATTATTCAAAACAAAGGCAGCGTTGCGTGACACGTGTTTAGAAAAAAGCAGAAAAATCTTAAACATTCCCACATGCAGAAAATCTGTAGCATTCTCCGCATGTTTATTTCAAGATCACTTAAATCTCTCTGCCTCCCATACTGTGCAAGATGGTTGCCTGGTTGCACTGTTGTTTAACGTCCCACGCAATAATCTTTCACTTATGTAAAGTAACACCGTGAACAGGTGAAGAGCGACAAAATTGCTTATGCTCAACACTTATTCCCATAGAGCAGGTAGGGTTCATTAATGTGGCGGCACGAACTGTGACACAGTACCTCAACTTTTACTGTCTTATCCTAAAAACTGGGACAGCCAACCGCGGCGTGACTCAGACTCGAACTCACAATCCCATAATCAGAATGTGTACACGCTAACATCTAGGCGATACCGGATTGGAGCATGAGCACAAGGACGTTTTATTGTGAACTTGAAGACATGAGCTTGAAGAATACCTATAACAAGTTTTGTTCAAATCAGAGTTTCCGTACGGTGTATGATGGTATGGTATGGTATTGTTGTTTAACGTCCCACTCAAGAATATTTGACTCATATGGAGACGTCACCGTGTGCCAGTGAAGGGCTACAAATTTTGCCTATGCTCGGCACTGCTGACCGTAGAGCAGGGAAAGTTCTTTAACGTGCCAACACCTATTGTGACACGGGACCTCGGTTTTTACTGTCTCATCCGAAAGACAGGGGCAACCAACCGCGGAGTGGCGCTTCGCGGCTTGAACCCGGATCTTCCGATTCACAGTCGAACACGCTAACCAGTCGGCCATGGAGGCCCTCCGTACGGTGTAAATAACAAAGAAAGCAATCGGGAACCTGGCCAAACAGAAAATGGATTCTTCATACATAAATGTGGGTCTGTATCATTGTTTAGCGCCTAACTAAAAAATCATTCACTTGCAATGATGCATCACCGAATGCACTTTGGGTCATTTCGCACTGATTGTGCCTGCACAATGAGACGAGATCTCGGTTTAAACTGTATTCCGAAGTACAGGGTTTCTAACCCATAGCCACTCGATCAGAAGGCCGAAATTCTACCTCGGAACTTCAATGACTTTCATAGTACTTTTCAAAATCTCAAAAATGAATGCCTGAATGCAAATATCGAAGACTATATATTTGATTTTGAAAATTAACAGTTTCGCTACAGATGTGAGTTCCCACTTTCTTTTCAGTTATTTTTATAGTTAGGTTAGTTTCTTACAAGATGAAGCAGGTTTTCATTGCGACATTATCAAGAATCCTAAAAGATGTGGGGGATAGATAAACAGGTGATGAAACAATAATTAAATAGAAGAAACCATTAAAACAACATACCATAGAGAAAAAAAACATGAACAAGAATTTCAATCTGTGTTATATAACCATACGGGAGACATCTAAAATCTCACCTTAAGTTTGGCCTTTACGTCACTCTAACGTTCCGTTTACTTTATTGTATGATATGTAGTATTCGCTTCCATAAAGTCTGTGATCCTCCAACTTTTCTCCTTGTAATTGTCTGTCATCAAGAATAGTTACACTTTGATTCTACATTGCATCTGTTAACTGCATTTTCTCTCATATTTTAGTTATCCTTAAATTAATGAGATATTTTTCACACACAGATCAAGGCGTTCGTGAATCAGGCTATATAATCGGTTATGTGTTTATAAATACACGCAGATCTCTGATCGCTCGCCCTCCCACTGTACTGTTGGTCGCATCTGATAAGGATTTGAGCAATAACTTTCTGGAATAGAAATTGTGAAAGAAAGTTTACATTAAGTATTCAGATCTCTGTATATCACCAGGAATATTAGAAATCATCTAGAAATTATAATTTCTTTTAAAATCTTTTAAACAGTCATTCTTAGGTTTGGCCTAAATGCACATTGATTTCTATTTCATACAGCAGTTAAGTCATTATTTTCTTAACGAGATATAAGAAAAATATCTCCCCTTGAAATCAGAAATATGCATTTTCTATTCATTTCTATTCTTATACATGTATATAAAAATAAGGAATAATAAAACAACTGTGTAGTAGTGTGTGTGATTACGAGACAACGATTTGGTTGATACAGACAAATACAAGTAAATAAATACCCGATATATATA
>JACSZP010001057.1:5717-24615 GCA_016161895.1 Pinna nobilis
CAGAAGAAATTTTTCTTATAAGTTCTAGATATTTAAGAAATGAAATACCAGTATACAAATTAACCGATACAGACGGTGAAACCATTTCCGGTACGTTTTACACCCCCGAATTACAGAGGGTCAGACAATTTGACAGAAAAGTGGAAAAGATACTACAGTCGAAAACATAAAATAGAAAGAAAGAAGTATTATTGAGATGGTTGGGTTGGCCGAAAAAATTTGACAGTTGAATACCTTATGCAGACCTTCAAAAAAGTATAAATACAAGTCCTAATCTAAAAATTTTCATCATTATGCACATATATATCAGAAGTGATTAAGATTCTGAAGGACTCTTTGCAAACACATACAATTCGTTTAGAGTTCAATTACATGAAGATTTACATTTGGAAGGCCCTTGGGAAATTTGTGTAAAACAGTTGTCCTGTTCCTCCAACATTAATCAAGAAGAAATTATTATTACTATCTCACTACGTTTAAGACCATGCTCGCAGAAACTTTGTGTAAAACAGTTGTCCTGTTCCTCCAACATTAATCAAGAAGAAATTATTATTACTATCTCACTACATTTAAGACCATGCTCGTAGAAACCCTCACTAACCCTGCCCTCTGGGATAAATTAATTGAAAATAGTGGAGACGCCATTGACTTTGCCCGAAAGGTAGTCTGCCCCTTCTACTAAACAAATTTCAAAAAAATCCTACAGTAAATGTAAAAAGAAATTGAAACGATTAAAGAAAACAATCAAAAAAAAAAAAAGAGAGAAAAACAAAAAAGAAAAAAAACATAGAAAGAAAAAACATTATTTTAAGTGTCAAAAAAATCTATATATACAAGTTATAATTATTTTTTATCATTTGAAAAAAAAACACTCAAAGCATCAACATGTCATTTCTTAACAACAGAATCAAAAACGTGGACGTACCCCAAGAACTACAGATATTTGCCTGTGAAGCCAATCAGGCAGCAGTAGAAAAAGTGTTTGTAGAAACACTAAGACCTGTGACCAATTTTAGTAATAGTGATTCTGACATCATATTCAATATACCTAATTCTGCCCCCAATTATTTCATCGATTTAAAAAACACTAGGCTAAATGTAAAATGTTCGATCATAAAAGGAGACGGAACCACCATAAGTACTACAGAAAACGTGGGCCCTATAAATAATTTGCTGAATGCAATGTGGAGTCAGGTTGAAATCTATTTCAACAATACTTTAGTTAGTTCCACTTCTCCTCATTATTCACATCTTTCTTACATTAAACGTCTCATGTACAGAGGAACACAGGTATCTAATGTCGAAGGCTTCATCAAGGATACATTAGGTGAATTAGACGATACAGACGTAAATCGGAGTTTTCTCGCTACTGGAATGTTCTTTGACCTAGCGACCGAAAACCATTAGTAGTATCTATATCTGGGTACATGAATCGTCTAGCTTTGAAACTAAAAATAATAAATTGCTCAAATATTTGATACTGGCAGTACATCTGTTTTAATTATAAATTCTGTTTAAACCAAATTCTAGGATTTCTTCATTTTACTATAAGTTGTCGGAAGTTGATGTTTACAATTCATTCGATATCCATTTGCCGCCACGATGTGACTGAAAGATTATCGAAAGTGGCGTTAAGCCACATTAACTTAACACCGATATCCATTTACAATGAGATTTAGAACTTGGATCTTTAATGGTACATACTTCATTGTACATGTTTCATAATTTTTCGGACTAAATGTCCGTTTTACGTTTTTTCCTTTTCCATGGCCATTTTCACTTAAGTTTGCGAGTAACGGTAAAGACACTTTTGGAAAAAAAGTCCTTGCAAACAGTGAAAAATAGTATTTGTTCAAATAGTTTGCATAACCTTAGTCTGTTACTGAAGTGGGCACACTGGATTTTGTAAAATTTAAAAAAAAAATGAATTTAAAAAAGACTGGGTTGTCTTTACCGTTACCATCTATGGTCCAATATAAATCATATTATACTCTGAAAGCTCTGAATTTTACAGCTTATATATGACTTGGTATCTAATAAACTCAAAAGCTCATTTTCCTGCCAACAGAAGTGCTTGAGTTACACTGTTTGTCTTTACCGTTACTCTATGTCCTTACCGTTACCCACTTTAAGTACAATAAAGGCAGGAAATAGTAACGTAAAGACACAGACAGACCTTTATCAACTTTTCTTTGCATGAGAAAGTATAAGTTTTCCCCTCATATTTTCCACAACAGGCAGAGCTTATTGCTCACAGACTAAATTGTGAAAGACTAGCCATTATTTTCCTTACATATTATGGTAACGGTAAAGACAGGGTATTTGTGCGACATTAATGATATTTAGAATTTTTTATGCCATGTGTTTACCATGTGCTTCTGTGGTGACAATTGGCTGTTTTACATCCTGATACCTTATGTGACAATGTGTAATACTCTTGTATATGTCAAGAAGAGATAATTCTGCTTTAAGATAGTATTAGTAACGGTTAAGACAACCAATCTCTAGAGAACATTTATTTAAATTTTTCTGCAAAATCAGGGTCTTGTGAGGAGAAAATGGTACTAATCTTTACTAATATAAGAACTGCATGATCTGTAGACTTTTTAACGCTAAAATTACTTTTGCAGCCAAGATCTGTCGCATAATCCACTTTTACCATAGTAACGGTAAAGACAAATTTGTGTTTTTACATGCAGTATTTCAATATATACACTTAAAATTATTAAAGTATATATTTTGTCATATAAAACTGATTATGCCGGATAATATGTAAGCACACAAGTTTCATCTTACTGCAAGAAACGTCACAAAAATCATAACGAATTTAATTTTTGTCTTTACCGTTACTTGTGAAGTTAAATGAAAAGGCCCATATCTTTAGTGTTGCCACAGAGAACGCTTCTTTTTTCCAGCCATCACAGCCAACCATCTCATAGAAGTTCAGTGTTCCATAAAAATATTAAAAGACACTGTATGTACATCGTGTTTTATCTAAAGCAGTATAATGTAATCTAATCTATGTTGTTGATCCTAAGAACTACTCTTTAACTGACCTTATATTTATCTATTCCATCTTTGATACTGTTTATTTTTATTGAAATAGAAATTTCAGTAGGTTTTTTCTTTATGGGAGGGCATGTGATATCTACAGAATTATCAAAATCAATATTACAGGTGAAACACTCATCAATATTGTTATGACCATTATTTTTATTTAGTAAATACATGTATACAATTATTTCCTGCAATATAATCATGGCAGTTGAAATTTAGAAGGTAGGGACAAAACACATTCTACAAAAGGAATTTGTTAAAACTTAGATGGGCAAAATATCTCGATACATTTTCTTAATTTATAAATTATGGTGTACAAAGCATTTTGCAAAGTCACTGAATACATAATTTCATTTATTTGTTGAAATAATAAATTACACATTTCCAAACTACTCTAGTGCGACCTGCAGTCTTAACATTTTCTGTGATGGAGAATTAAATTCCTTTGATGGTAAATGCTTAAAATACGAATTCATTTCGATTTGCAACAAAGTATCTGACAAAATATCTACTCCACGGTTTGGGGCCTCCGTGGCCGAGTGGTTAGCGTGTACGACTTCGAGCCAAGGGGTCCGGGGTTCGATTCCCGCAGCGCCACTCCGCGGTTGGCGTCTGTCTTACGGACGAGACAGTAAAAACCGAGGTCTCGTGTCACATAGGTGTTGGCACGTTAAAGAACCCTCCCTGCTCTACGGCCAGCAGTGTCGAGCAAAGCAAATTTTTTACCCCTTCACCGGCACACGATGACGTCTCCATATGAGTGAAATATTCGTGAGTGGGACGTTAAAGAACAATACTTCACCATACCAGATCATAAAAACCATAGCTAAACAGTATTACTTAATTAACAGCTGTTGAATTTTCAATGTCCAATTTTTATGTTCCTCCCAAACACAAAAAAAGAGTTGCAAATAAGCACCAAAATATTCCTTGCTGCATGCCATCCAGCATTTTTATCATCGATCCTTAATTCATTAAGTTTTGTTTGTGAAGACATATTCTTTACTGTATTGAGGAAATTATAGATAGCTTCTTCAATTTCCTTGTTTGAAATACAAAAAACAACTGGGTACCCACCCCTGAATTCATCTGACACCAGGAAAGTTACCAATAAAGAATACATGTATGTATTGTGAGTTGAATCTATGCACAGAGGGGCAAATTCTTCATACATTTCTAACTGCTGTTTTGTCATGATTACCAACATTAAATCCTTTTTAGCAAATCTCAATTTGTCATTATTTTTATTTTGTTGTCTAAAGACCAAAACAGGATTGAATTTCTCATTTTGCAAGGCCTCAACTCTTAAATAATGTTGATGTATCATCACTGTCGAAATACAGATGAAATAATTACCTTCTTTTTGAGGTTAGGATTGATTTATCTTTCAATTAAATGACAATGTTTTTGATTTACCATCTCTGACTTATTTTTGCTCTTAGTCTTGGGTTGTATTGAAAGGAATTTTCAAAGCTAACATAGCAGTAATGCTTGATTTGACATGGCCAGGACTGGGCAGGTACTTACTCTTCAATATTTGTTGGATGGGTGTGCGATTTGATATATTTCACATTTGCAGTTTTGTCTTTATCAAAATGGAAAATCTAGACAACTAATCCATCTACCCTACAGGAGCCCTTCTTATATTCCCTATTTTTCTTATCCATTTAACAGGATGTCCTTTTCTTTTCATCCCTTTGACAAACAAAGGGGTATCTTTCTGTAGTTTTCGGCCCATGCATGACCTGACTTTGTTCTTAATTTTAGATTCTACAGCTAAACATTCAGATCTAGATTTGATCTCTGTTTGAAAGATCTTTTTGAACACAAAAATATCATCATTGCTTTTTATTTGCAGAATCCAGGATATGACCCAGCATTCAGATTCCGATATGTGTGAGGTTGGCAGCGCAATCGCCATTCATCATAATATTGAGAAATTCGAATGTCTAGCTAGACATTCGACATTCAGCAGTACATTCGATGATAGTACTGTATTGCAAGCGTAATATTAGGAAAATTGTGGGAAGTTTTAGCTTGTCATACTTGCTGTTTTTTTGTGATACACAATCAGTCGTCCTATATCTTTTATATAAAATTTTCATCTTTTGTTTTTGTTTAGCCAAAGGTAGTTGGGTGTTACAACCAGCTATCCCCTGGCTGGATCCGTCAGTGCTTTATGTTCCTTTAATTAGTATGTAATCCTTGAATACCACTTGATTTCAAACCATGAAAGTTCGAATTTTTTTTTATTTTTTGACAAACAGGATTGGAATTTTTCTGATATACAGCGCCAGGATTTAATTAACAGTTTAATACTCACAGACCTATCCCCTTCTTCTAAAACGACCAATGCGAAAAACAAACAATAATAAGAAGTTTCCCCTGTTCCCTATTGTGTGCTTTTCTTCTACTTCTTTTCTTTTTTGAAACCAAAGGGGGTGTAGACCCCTATCCACATGGCTAGATCCGCTAACGTAAAGTTTGGAAAAAAATATTTCTGCACCTATTTATTCGCATCCTTATGAATTCAATCATACATCCTTTACAAAGAAAACACTACATAAAAGGTTAAAAGTCGTCTGCAGTACATCCAATCAGTAGTGGAAAATCTCGCCGGGCATAGAACCATCACCCCCCCCCCCCCCCCCCCCGGTCATCGCATTGTTAATAATAAAAATCCGTCGTTGGTTTCTCCTCTGTCGGGGTCCTACCACTGGTCCGAAGGTTCACTAGTCTAAATTGGTGAATCTTCGGGTTGAAATAGAACCCATTGTTCCAAAAGTTTAATGGTCCGAAAATTCAACAATTCCACCGTCATCTTTTCTGTCGGACTGGTGAACCTTCGGACTAGTAGTTCTTCGGACTGGTGGACCTTCGGGTTGAAAAAGAACCCACTGGTCCGAAGGTTTACTAGTCCGAAAATTCATCAAGTCCCTTCCGTCATCTTTTCTATGTCGTCCTGGTGGACCTTCGGACTATTTTCTTCTTAAATTTAGCTATGCACATTATTCAATTAAATGTGTACCTATTATAAATATATTCAGCACTAGGGCCTACTGTAAGTAATGAATTTGAAGTTATATATTTATTCTTCAACTCCTCGTATTATTAAGTCTATATCGTAAAGTATATGCCCAACAAGAGCCTCTCTGAGGCACATCATACGCCCGTCGCAAGTATTGTTAAGGGGAAAATGACAAAATATGAAAATAACGAATTTGTGTGACCGGAAGAGTATGATGATTATAGTGTGACATATAAGTGCATGGAATAGTGCAGTTGAATATGACTACCACTCCCACAAAAAAAGTTTTGTGCACTGCGCCGTATGATGGCCTTGATGTGTTTGAAGTTTCATGAATCTATCAGGCACTGTTTAGGAGTTATGCTCCGGACAAAGGAAAAAAATTAAATTTTAGCAAAGGGTAAGAACTCTGTTAAAATTGCAGCTAGAGTTAAGGTTCTTGGACACTGCTGCGCCTTTTGATGGTATTGATGTGTTTGAAGTTTCATGAATTTATCATGCACTGTTAAGAGTTATGCTCCGGACAAAGGAAAAAAATTACAAAGGGCAATATGATGGTCTTAATGTGTATGAAGTTTCATGAATCTATCACGCACGGTTTGAGAGTTATGCTCCGGAAAAAAAGTTAACGGACAAACGGACGGACGGACAGCGCCATACCATAATACGTCCCGTCATTCGACAAACGTATAAAAAGTGATAACATACAGAACTGATTTTGCTAACTCGGATGTACCAGTAATCGATGTTATGTATTATGGTTAAACTAATGTCTCAATTGAAATGTCAATCGAATAAACATGAATTTTTGACGGACATTTCAACACAGCACCGTCTGTCGCAGCCTGTTGCCTACGTTGTAGTTGGAAAAAAAGTGTGATCGGTCCGTTAGTTACAAACCCCGATTGGGTATCTAATTATCATTCATAATCTACAATTTTAGGTTTTGAAAAGCTGACTTGCAGTTAGTAAAGCATGATGTACGCGCGCGCGCGTGTGTGTAGGGGGGGGGGGGGCAAATCAGTATGGGAAAAAGTCTTATCTTGTGAAGGCCTTATAATTCTGTTTTCAAATTCATAATCACATGTATGTGCATCAATCCCAAACGCTGCAAATATTGTTAATTAGTACATCGATCATAATTAATACATACATGTACTTTGGATTATGTCTAAAAATATATGAAAATTGAAGACGGAATTGACCGTAACTCGTAAGTGCTTGAATGTACCTGTGTTTCACATTTCACATGCAGAGGAGATTGGGTATTTATGTACGAATCCAGCCGCGTTTTTACCCTATTTTTCTTTAGTGTTACTTTTTAAAAATATACATTTGAATTTGTTTGGCAAGAGTCCCACATTTTTTGTACATGTACAAATGTATATTCACGATTTATTATGCAATTCGTTTTGAGATTTCCGTCTTTCATCTTATGATTTTCTTGGTGTGAAAATATAATGAAACACATCAAATATTGTTGATCGTCAATGAAATATGATTGGTACCGAAATATTGCAAAGCTTCAGACGTGCCCTCGGAGAAATTAGATGATTATAAGAATTTCAAGAGCATAAATATTATCAGATTCATACAGGAAATGGAAAAAAGGATTTAGATGCAGAACATAAAGACACTGAGATAGAGTGAAAATAGAAAGACTCTACTCATCATAAACAGCAAATTCGACGACAAGTTGCCTCAGCTACATGTATTGTTTATTCAGAAATGTCAAAAGCCATTAAGAATTTTTATAGCATAATATCCAGTGCATATATAGAGAGTCAAAGTAAATTGAAATGATACTGTTTATCATTAAGACCATGTGCTGCGACACTGCGTCTACTACACCTGACGTCATGCTCTATTGTGTGACGTCAAAGTTTGTCCGTTTGTATACACTGGATCATCGAATCGGCCCGCTGGCGCTCAGGGGATATAACAATCGGCCAAATCGGCCCGCTGGCATTTAGGGGATTAAAATGGCGGATTGCTTGCTTTTCCCAAATGTTTTTGAAGACAAAAAGCAAAAAACAAATTACAGAGAAAGACTAATTTTGAATGCTAAGCAAAACCATTATTATATAATAGTGCATAAATGCTGATGTTACAAATAAACGCTACGTCGGAGGAACCCAACCTGCAACGCAATTGACCTAAAACAAGATAAAGTCTCCTGAAATTTGATTACAATTTAACCTTGACATCTTCAAGTTCAATGTAATGAATTTGAAAGAGACAAACAAGGGCTAAATTTTCACTATTCCGATATACCATAAATCCTGAAAGCATCAAGAGCTGTTGTGGCTACACGGTTTCTGTGATCGAACCTGCGCAGACTTTGCTTGACCATCAGATGAGAGTAAAACCGACGTCCCGTACTGCTCAATGACCGTAAGTGCATAACAAAAGCCAACTGTTTAACCTTTCCCGGCATAAGCAGGCATCTCTAATAGCGGTAAGTAAAAGATTCTTCAGTGGTACAACACTACTACCTACAAACAGGCCAACGGGATATTTTCATCAAATAAAACCGTTTTTATTGAACTGGTATCTCAATTTGGTAAATAAAAAATAATACATGTTATGCATTGGTTTTATTTCATATCTGGAGTATTCAAAAAGATGTTCATAGTATAATTAGATCTGGAAATCCCCCGAAAGGAGGTGACCCACGATAGACGTCTTGTTCGCGGCCAGAAGTCGTTCGATAATGCATTGATATAAGTGTGTCCGATTCAAATTGGTCACAATTTTTCTAAAGTTGCAACTTACATTAATTGAATTCTTGCTGAATACAAGTCCAATTTCTTAAATAGTTCGCCAACTCATATTGTTCATGTCGTCCGCAGTCGAAGCAGAAAACTACCGCCATTTGGTCTCCGAACATCCGGGCTCGTGCCAAAACTACATTTTCCCGCATTCACTCAATACACAGTACGTTCGAAAGAGGAATTCAAAATTAGGTGCGGTAAACGAGGTTTGATACAAGGTATGTGATAAAGGATACTTGCTCGCTTTAGTATCAAGAGTGAAAAAAACTTAATTGTATGTTAAATGTATAATTATGCTATTTTTTTTTTTTAGATATTTCAACTTGCTATAAATATCTGTATTTGATGGCAATTGACCAATTCGCACTTTTCGCTATTTTTGCCCCTTTATTTTTGTAAAAATCAACGGTTCTTGCATTACCAATCGTGACCATACTAGATCTACACGCTTTTATATAGCATATAAACTAATGATGTTGAAGCTTTTATATCAATAAATCATGTTACAAAAATCCAGTGATTCGGAGTGTTATTTAACAAGTTGCACTGTAATCGATATGAAACAATATCTAATAGACAAACGCCACAGTACGGCGAACGTCTTTGGAAAACTAGAACTTTCCTAACGGGACTTATACCCACGTGGCAGCATTGTCCAGGAACGGGAGTTATGTGTGTGACCTTGACCTTTGCCGCAAAATCAATAGGGGTCCTCCTTGAATTATGGGCAACACATGTAAGAAGTATCAACTTTGTAGACCCACGGGTACTTGAGTTATGGCGCGGAAACCATTTACAAGGAACAAAGTCTAGTGACCTTGACCTATGCTCTTCTGACTCCAAAATCAATAGGGATCCTTACTGAGTTATGGGCAACCTATGTTGCGAAGTATCAACTTTGTAGACCCATGGGTACTTGAGTTATGGTGCCGAAACCATTTTCAAGTAACAGAGTATTGTGACCTTTGACTTTCCGACCCCAAAATCAATAGGGAACTTCATTGAATCATAGGCAACCCATGTGTGAAGTACAAACATTTTAGACCCACAGGTACTTGAGTTATGGTGCGGAAAACATTTTCAAGGAACAGTCTTGTGACCTTGACCTTTGACCCCAAAATCAATAGGGATCCTCCTTGAATAATGGGCAACCCATGTGTGAAGTATCAACTTTGTAGACCCACGGGTACTTGAGTTATGGTGCGGAAATCATTTTCAAGGAACAGTCTTGTGACCTTTGACCTTCCAACCCCAAAATTAATAGGGATCCTCCTTGAGTCATGTTAAACCCATGTGTGAGATACCAACATTGTAGACCCACAGGTACTTGAGTTATGGTGCGGACACCACTTTCAAGGAACAGAGTCTTGTGACCTTTGACCTTCCGACCCCAAAATCAATAGGGATCCTCCTTGAGTTATGGGCAACCCATGTGTGAAGTATCAATTTTGCAGATCCATGGGTAATTGAGTCAGGTGCGGAATACATGGACAGACGGACGAACAAACATGGTGAATCCAGCATACCCACCTACATCTTTGTTGGCGGGGGGTGGGATGGGTATAATAAAACAGAATCAGTTTCTTTTGAAGACCCCTCGTTTCTCAGAAAATAGATGAAAAAAAAATGGGAAAAATTCCCCTCGTCCCTGATTTTTTTCTAACTTGTGGCATAAAAAAGACAAATGCAAAAACATCAAAGATGTCGTATGATAGATAAGTGATCTCTTGCAGCAGTAATCCAAACTATCATTGAGTGGGTCTATGAACCAGCGATTAACATTCCCTGTTCTAATTACATAGTAAAACCCAACGTGCATAGACGTCGCTACGTTTAACCTTTCCCACTGCTGAATGACTGTAATAGTATACGCCTAGCATAATAAAACTGAAGCCCTTCAACGGAATGTTGCATCATCGCCTTATTAGTGAAATATTTGTGATTTGGGCGTTAAAACCACTAGAGAGAGTGCAACATTTATTCAGAACTACGTCAAGGTAAAATTGCTTATCTCCTCTTATAATGTTAGAGTTCAAGCACTGCATAAAATCATGAACTGAGTGTACTTTAAAACGTGTGGATACCTGTCCATGATATGGGAGAAATAATAACTCCATTTGTTTAATCTGTGAATATACAATCTCGAGTCAATATTATTTCTAAACAAGGTCGCCTTATGTCTGAAAAAATTGAAAATGCGACAGGCTTCAAAAAGTGAATTTTCTTTGTGTTACATAATACGTATACTATCCTGAAAATTTGAAGACTATACGACAATCGTCTGTAAATATTCTATTGTGACAACGATCTTTCCTTTTCGCCCATCCTTCTGATTTTGTAATTACCTTTGTAGACAGTTTTGTCCGTTTATAATATCCTGGATCGTGGGAATTTCAACATATCGCTGAAGACGTCAATGCATTTCATTGATAACCGCATTCGTAATTTCCGCATAAAGCCTGCCAAAGTCACCCACAAGTAAAGTGGGAAAGAAGAAAATATGGTGACACTGGTTTGAATATAATTATTTTTTTATTATTATTTTATCATTATCAATGACAGGTAATCAACTAACAAGCCGTAAACCTTTTTCAACCAACATTCTACAAGTAATATTTTTTTTCAAAGTTTATCATCATATCATTATTTCTACTTCATTTGTTGATGAGGGTTCTTTATACAATAAGTTTTATTGTTGGTTCAAATTAAAAATATGAGTTGCAGAGAACCGTTGAATTTTATGAGCGTAAACATTTCAGTTTTATTCCCCTTATAAAGAAGTGTTTAACTAACTACTTTCAATCCTTTAGACACTCCGGATTCTGTCATGTTTGATGGTGTATAATATGCTATCAGGAATAACAGAGGCAGCAAAGTAAGTTGATCCTGACACATAAATTTAAAGACAGAACGGTAGACTAAGTCTAGAAGGCCTAAGGTGTTAATTTGAAAAAGAAACTTGCGCTCATCTGCGATGATAATTACAAAACGTTTTGTAACTCACAGTAACGGTTGATTACTTTTTGGTCATTGTTTCCGACTTTTACCGGTCATGACATAAACACCAAACTTGACAGAAACAGACACGGAGATAAGTACGTGGAAAATAAACAATTTTAGATGGTTGTCCGTTTTCTCCATTTCAATTAAATTCTTTTACTCGACTGAATACTTTTTTTCGCGACACCCTTGATGCTTAAACGTCACGAGTTTCCGAAAAAAGTTCGCATCCGAGGTAAAATGAATGTTTGCATTTCATAAAACACGTAGTATTTATATGTCAAATTCAGTTGTTTTTAGTATGACCCTAACATCTCTTATGATCATGAAATAGATTATAACAGTAAACTAAACGTCCATATGTAAAATTTAATTTGATTGAAAATAATATTTACTCGTTTTATTTTTGTATAGCAGTTTTGGTATCTGAACGTTGAAAGTATTTATAATTTTGATTCTAACGAGGTGCATTTATACAAGTTTCCCCACTTAATCAGAAAAAATACATTATTTTTAGGAATTACTGAATACTCTGTCGATTGTATCGAAAATTATAGTATTCTATGTTCAGATTATTAGACGGCGAAAAACTGAGTCAAGATGGAATGATTTTACCTTCTTCCAAATTGATAAAACATAACGAACAAGAGTGTCAAAGTTATATTATGAAATTGTAAATTTTCCGATTTGCAGCTCTTATGTTATTACGATACCCAACCGAATAAGTCCGGGGGTGCCGCTTGGAATGACTGTAAATATTCTCCAGGCCTCTGGAAATGTGCACATTTCATCGAAGTTAAGGAACACAGCGGGTACTGTATTATCCAATGTAACACAGATGTTGTCCTCAGGTAAATGTTAATTTTCCATATTTTTGAAATCATATCCGTTTTACTTCTGCATACTGATTATTTATATCATAGTTGATCGGATATGCCAGGTCGTGTTCTACATTTGAACATTTTTATAGAGGTAAACATATCGACATGAATATGACAAATCACGTTTAATGAAAATATTTTGTTGTTATAACGACCTTGTTTGTAATTGAATATTACACTAACTGGAAAGTTAAATTACTTGTTCTATAGTGGTTGCTGAATTTGACGAGAATTCGTTTCTCAAATGTTTCATCAGAATTTAATTGTGGCCTCGCAGCGAAGTTGACCCGTTAGCAGGGGAAGTATAGTCCTCAATGACACGCTATTCCTGTTCTGGTTTGTCCAATATTTACCATTTATAGTTGTTTATTGTGTATTATTCTGAAAAAAATATACAACACTACAAACATTGATCCACAAAGCAACGAGACAGCCACAAAAACTGCCTGTCTAGTTCAGGTGCTCCAGGAGCGTTATCAACTTCTGCTCCATCCGCACAGAACCTGTCAATTAACCGATGTTTCGAACCCTGGAATTTGTCTAGTTCGGGAATAGCCATAATCGAGAAAATGATAGATGTATTTAAAAAATGATTTGTCTCTCATCATATGGATATGGAATACGGTCAACCAGGTCATAATAGCGAACATAAAAACGTTCGATGTGCTGACTTCAAAAGTGTCCTTGATTGCGGAGCTTTTTTACCAATAACAACCAACTATCAAGGAAATCCCTACAGGGAACACGCGCTCTTGGATATCTTACCTCGAGATGTTTACTCCCTATGCAGGTGCTGCTTGAATATTGCTGCGCAGAAATTGAATTAATGATGAGAAATTAAAATCGTCTCTTTTATGACAAATTTGATTCTCAGCCATTCCCCTTTGAAAATATCCAGGGTTAGATCAGGTATTCCAGTTTATTTGGTTAAATACTATCAACATTCTCACCAATCATTGACTTATTAAATATCATCCGAAACGAAAATTCGATAGTTATTCTAATGATTTTTCAGATATTTTGGTGATGGTTAGAATCCGAGTTGTACTGTTTATCCCTTTATACAATGAAATACAGTCTAACCTGTTTTAAGAGACCGTCCAAGGGAAGGAGCAAATAGAGTCACATATGACACGTGGTTCCTTAATTTAGGTGATTTATATAGGAAAACCCCATTTTGGGAACCAAACATTTAGGTCACATAAGACAGGTTTTCCTTGAATTCAGTGGGTCGCTAAGGCAGGTTAGACTGTATTCGTATCAAGGTCACCGTTCTTTTTTACAAAACAAAACTAAAAGCTATTCTTTTTTAATTACACTTTAAGTTAAGATTTGAGCAAAGTTGTACAGAAATGTGAAACTCAAGTATTGTATGCTCTTATAAAGACAGGCACATGTAATGTGTGTACTCCAAAAGATTGTTATAAATTGATAGAGTCCACATTTAATTCACACCACCTCTTGTGTACCTAGCGTCACAGTGGGTACGAAGTTCGTTTATGGTTGCTCACAGAATAGAAACAGATCACAACAATTTCCTCAATCGTGAATGATATCGGGTTATATATGGGTGAACAAGACAAATTAGAAAAGTGTCAATACCTAATTCCGTTATAAAGTATGTTATGCAATGCGACCTGCATATAAAACGATGCAATTAGTTTTTTCCCCTGCACAATCTCTAATTTGTCATGAAGGTAAGACTGGTGATTGAAAACACTAGACATGGAATGAACGAATATGAGACACAGTGCGTATACTGGCTTCCTAAACTTCACAAAAACCCATACAAACAATGATACATTATCGGGTCCAGTAAATGATCTACAAAGTCTCTCTCCTTGGTTCTCACGAAAATTTAACTTTTGCGAAGGAAATACTTTTCAATACTTCACACGGCCATTTCTCACAATAAATGGAAGACTATACTTTTTGGAATAAACAACAGTTACTTCTTTAATAAAAATTACTTTGTTAAACACCACTCTGATTCTACGCACAAGTCCTCTGAGGTTGATATTAAAATATGCTAGATCCCCAATTTACAATTTTTTCGTAGTCTTTGGTGACCGGGTCCCCCAACAGTCTGTTGAAATTTCCTTGTGAACAAATTGTGCTCCTATATTAGCTGACCTATTTATTCTTATAAGGCAGAAGTTATTCAAAAGCTTCTACTTGAGAAGAAAACGTCTCATGCTGCAACTTCCAACTCACCAATTTCGTTTATCCACGGTGTTTTATATAACAACAATCATTTTGATTCATTTGTCGATTCGAGATACCCTAATGAACTCGAGATGAAATACACTATAGAGTCTACAACGTCTGATTTGTACTTGGGAATTTTACGGAACATAGACCTCAACAGTAAACTATCGACTCAACTTATAATAAGTGGGATGACTTCAGTTTCAGCATCGTCAACTTCTCACATTTATGTAGCAATATTTAATTGCCAACTGCATATGGAATTTGTCTCTCAACTTATCCAATATGAACTAGCCTGCTCAGCTTATGATTATTTTTTAATCGAGGCAGGCTAATGACAAACAGAAAGATGTTGCAGGGCTTCCGACAGTCAGATTTTGGTAAATCCTACGTTTCGGTACAATGGTCTGGGATGCTGGTACGACTAATCATCTGGTCGAATGCTGTCTGACGTGTTTCACATCATTTGTTAGACCGTTCTTTACACACTGATTTTGACTACCGATTAATCCGCTTTCTTGACCAAGATATAGGGCTTACGGCGGGTGTAACCGGTCAATAGGGTATGCTTACTTCTCCTAGGCATCCGATTCTAATTCTAGTGTGTCCAAGGATCATTGTTTGCCAACTCCTTATTTTGTGTTCCTTTTGGGAATTATAAGATCGATCACTGTTGGTAACCTCTACATATTCCTTTATGTATTTTAAGATAAATGTTGCATGTGTACAAATTCACCATGCAAGTTTAATGGTTCTGGTTAATTTTAAACCACAATGTGACCACCCATTTGGAAAAAAGTTTTTGTCTTCTTTTTCACGTTTTGTGTATTATCTGGTGTAATCCTCTACAGAATACGTGTACATAAAGCTTAGAAATTTTGGTTCACGATATTTTGATCCTTTTGCTTACATACTCCTTTGTGTACATTTTTAGCACGGTTAAAATCACTTNNATTACTCGGAAAGGGGAAAGATAAATACAAAAATAACATTGGGAAGTATAAGAAAGATGAAATGTAGAAATGCGAATCACCAAAGCGAGTGAGAAAAAATAGTGATTACATCAATGTAAAAGGGGGAAAATTCCAAATTCTCCGAAGGGAAGAATCCTTTTATATCGTGGAGTATCGTCATTTCGTTGATATTGCGAGCTTTCACTTGTGATGTGTAAATAAACATATCTTTGACACTCAGACACTTTACAGCATACCGGATAGTTGATCAAAACACTGAACTGAAACGGGCAAAATATATGGAATTGAAGACAAATGACTTTAAAACCTTATGGTCTCACTTTCCCCTATAAATAGCAGAGTCGTCATGTTAACGGCGTGTGGTGTGTAGCACACCAAAGAAAATATGACGTCTACATACCTCTGCATTCTAACCATGGATATTCATTTTATATGACGAAAATTAGGGCACCTATATTCCAAAAAATGTTTTGACCCACGAAATTACAATAAAATCATGGCGGCAGGCACGTTTCCGATGAGCAATTTGATAAGCAAAATATTACTGTTTAGAAACTTAACTTAATGCAAGAAAATAAAATCATTTAAACTCGGGTAAATGTGAACTATGCGCGTTATGTTTTACTTAACATTCGAACGTCCACGAAATTACAATACTCTAGGATATATTACAGAAGAATATTTTCTTGAATATAAAAACCAAAACGTGAACCAAGAGTGTGTGAATATTTAAATATACGGAAATCCATACACAAGGGTTAAGTTCTTGGCATATGTGCTGCGTTGAAGACTAATGCTTAGTATGTTATCTCAATATTTCAGTGTTCATTGTTTCCTTATCCGAACAACTGCAAAAGCAGGTTGCTTTTTCTGCCTCAACATATGGAGGGTAGCATTCTAACAAGGAGTCATCTCATCTTTTAAAGAATATCGGAGTGATAAGTCACAACGTTTGACCTTAAAAGCTTTACCTTATTCTTTTCCATTGTCTTTCAGCAAGTGATTCCGGAAGTCTGATATTGCCGGTATGTTTGTTTTAAGTACAACTTAAAAAAAGTAAATCAAATTAAAAAAATAAATAAAAGAAAACAAATCTTGTCCTCATCCATTGCGGGATTCGCTCATTGAAAACAGTTATTGAGTATTTTGCAGAATACGGTTCAAGTAAAATCATTCGTTATTAGGAGTGTGAGATGGTGAAATTCTACCCATAGAAGAATTCATTGCTTTAGACGAAGATGAGCAATCTTTCTTTAAGAAAACTGACCAATGTAGGAAAATATTCTCTAAAATTTGTCAATTTTTGTACATTTCGCAGGATTTCTCTGTTCTACCGCTAGTAGATAATGGGAAATCAGTACCAAAAATTTGATGTATAATAACGAAAATAATTGTGAACCTTTTCTCATCGTTATTATACAACAATTTTAAAGATATAAAATTAAATAAAATAATGAAATAAGCTGATCAACGAATTCGTAGAGCCAAGCGAGCCGGGAAATTTGGAAAGTTTTAACTTCTTTTTGTCAACGTTTCTTTTTTATTTGTGATAAAATTTAAAGTACAAAGAATGACTGGAGAAAGAAACGATTCGACATTTCTCTCGCTCTCTCGGTCTCTCTCTCTTGTTAGATATCAAACAAAATTGTTTTAAAGATATGAAATATGTTGATTAAGAAGTTTGGCGAGCAAAGCGAGTCGGATAATTGTGGAGAGTATTTACTTCTAATTGTCATTTTTTTCTATTTTACTTGTGATTTTAAGTATTTAAAGTACAAAGAATGATTTGATTGGCGAGCAAAGCAAGCCGAAATTTTGTTTTTTTTTTCTTTTTAGATATTACTTAGAATTATATTAAAGATATGAAATAAGTTGGTTAAGAAATTGACGAGCGAAGCGAGCGGGAAAATTTTGGACAGTGCTAACCTTGATCTAACTAACTTTTTTATTTGTGTTACAATTTATAGTATAAAGAAATGACTGAGTAGCGAGCCGAAATATTTTTATATCATATTAATGTATGGTTTTAAAGACATATTTTAAGTGCTTTATACTTCTATAATTAGCCTTTGCATGTATGTAATCCTTGAATACCGCCTTGATTTTCAAACCACGAAACACGAGTGTTTTCTGACAAATAGGATTATATAATCCCCCTAACGATATACAGCGTCAGGATTCAAAACTTTAATATTATCCCATTAATCCCCCTTCTTCGAAAACGACCACAGCGAAAAATAAGAAGTTTGAACAGTATAAAATTTTAGGTAACGTAAAATTACATCACAACCTAATACATATGTAATCACACAAAATTCAAACAATCACACTTGCATCTGTCAGCTTTCCTCTGTTCCCTTGTGTGTGCGTTTTGTTTTTCTCCGAAACCAAAGGGAGGTTGCAACCCATGCCACCCCTCTACCTGGCTAGATAAGCTAGCCCATAGAAGCTGGGGCCGCCAAACGGTCTCCATTCGTCGTTGATCTCATGTTTATTCTCCTTAGGTCAGAAAAAGAGCGTTCAGCTTCACTGTAGGTCACTGGCAAAGTGCAGCCTATACATGGGAAGAAAGGCTTTAATGTCCCTTCTTGCTAAATGGCCTCGAACGCCGAGCATAGGCCAACATTCAACAGCCCTTCACCAGTATTGGGAACGTCTCCATATGAGCGAAATATTCTCGAGCGAGTTGTAAAACAAGAAACAACCATTAGTTTGATCAACTATAAAAAAAACAGTCGATGGAGGATTCCTCGTTTATGTAAGAAAGCGAGCGAAAGTGAGCTGGAAAAATCGTAGAAAACAAACCTCATATTGGGTTCGGAATCCCCCCGTGAGATTTGCCAGAGGTGGGGTCCATGGCCATTGGATCCCATCTCTGATTAATCTCAAGGGGGAGGGGGGTTACTGTTCCCGTTCGCACTTCAGCGGGTTCGGATAATCGTGACCCACTTTACAGGTCAGTCTATGTCAAACACT
>JACSZP010001061.1:0-20794 GCA_016161895.1 Pinna nobilis
AATTTGTATTTTCAGAGAACTATTGAGAGTTACGTAGACAAGCGTATGGGTACAACATATGGTCCACCCGCAGGAAGGAAGATGACAGTGTTTGTTGATGACATCAACATGCCCGTCATCAATGAATGGGGAGATCAGGTAAGTTACTGCTCTGTTGCTGTGTCATAGAATAGTGGCTCTTGGGCTGAGACAGAACAGAATGAGATCTCACAGATGGTATCATCAGCATGTTAACATCCCTCAGTGCTTAGCAATATAATGAGACAGAAAAAAAATATATAGCCTACTTTGTTTTAACAGACCATCCAAAGAAAGGAGGAAAAAGCATGATACACCTATATTTAGGAAAAAGCCATATTGAGAAGCATACATTAAGGTCACATATGACAGGTAGTCCTTTAATTCAGTGGGTCATTATGGCAGGTTAGACTGTAGATGTCAAGAAACTCAACAATATAAAACAAATTCTAACTCAAATTTCTTTGCATCTATTATAGTTCAATAAACCATCTTTATCAGTATGAAATATATTTTGTAAATATGAACGATATAATAATTAGTAGGTTATGTCGGAAAACTTGTAACTACCTTTGGCTGTGTTTAATCATAGGTGACCAATGAAATAACTCGCCAGATGATGGAAGCCAGAGGATTCTACAACTTAGAGAAGCCTGGAGAGTTTACCAACATTGTGGACATTCAGATGATTGCCGCCATGATTCATCCTGGCGGTGGCAGAAACGACATTCCATCTCGACTGAAACGTCACTTCAACATCTTCAACTGCACTTTGCCATCCAATGCTTCCATTGACAAGATCTTCAGGACCATCGGAAAGGGCTACTTTATTCCAGTACGTTCTGTTATTCTTTTTAATATCATAGACTAAAATGTTTGTCATTTTCAGTGAGATCCTATGCTCAATATCATCTTGGCTTAATAGCGAGCTACTGTTGTAGACCATTACCTGACCATTGTTTTCTTTATTGAAATATTTCTTTTGAAGTAAATGCCTATCCTTCAAAATTTCAATCGAGTAGGAGTAGAGCAAAAATTATAATGTCCATGTCATAATCTGGTATGTTTTTGTTGACAGTGGAGCAAGGAATATAAATAACTTGATCATGTTAAGTACTCTAAAGTCAGAATTGATGATTTGATAGAAGAAAAAAGAATTGAAGTCAGTTTTTATGGGCGAAGTATATATTACGGTTTAGAACCTCTGTTCCCTAGACACTTCTCTTAGATTTCCTAAATCTGAATCTCTTGCTTTATCAGTATAAAACTAGAAAAATTCCAAATACCTCTTTAGTATTCATCGCTTTACCCTCATTTTTCAAGTTTGCAACAATTTTTTTTTCATATTTTTTAATTTTAACTGTTCTAATAGTGTTTGACCTATTTGTTATAAGTTATGAAAAACTTCCTGATGTGAAAATTCTTGTTTTGAATTTTACAATATGAATCAGTAGTCTTAAGTGAATGTTGTTGTCTATTTGTAATTATCCGTGTCTTTGTACAGTTACCTATATATATGTACACATATATATATCCATTATGTTTTGTATCCGATTGTATATGTGTAATATTACAGTTTTATACAGCCTTTATGCCCAATGTATCTGATTGTATAATCATATTCTTTGTTACTTGTTTAACATCTACGTTATTTTGTTTTCAGCATGTACGTTTTGGTATTGTAAACAGAATAAGTTTCTTTTTTTACTTTCTTTCTGAGCACAGTAATTGCACCGTAGAACCTTATTGTCCCACATCACTTTTCTATTTCTACAGACTACTCCTTATCATTACTCTCCCTTGATCTAAATTATCTGAGGATTTGTTAGAATAAAAAGAATGAAAATTTTTCTGGAAATTTTATAAGTTAAATGATTTTTTACAATCATTTTTGCTACTGAAAGTTAATTAATTTTAATTTACATATATGTAGAATTATTACTTAGCTGAGTAGACTATTGTATTTTATCCTATTATGTCTTTGTTATCATTTTGTTCTTGTTATCTTCCCACCCTGTCTGTACCTTATTTCTGTAATAATTACCTATGACATATTTGTCTTGTTCTGTTATTTCCCTACCCTGTCTCTGACTTGTCTGGGTAATAATTACCTATGATGTATTTGTCTTTGTTTGTTATTTCCCCACCCTGTCTCTGACTTGCCTAGGTAATAATTACCTATGACATACATGTCTTTGTTTTGTTATTTCCCCACCCTGTCTCTGACTTGCCTAGGTAATAATTACCTATGACATACATGTCTTTGTTTTGTTATTTCCCCACCCTGTCTCTGACTTGTCTAGGTAATAATTACCTATGACATACATGTCTTTGTTTCGTTATTTTCCCACCCTGTCCTTTTTGTCGGTACTCCCACCTGCATGTTTACCAGATAAAAGTTGATGCATGTCTCGTTGAATTTAGTTGTCATTTTTATACAATATTTCACTAAATTTTGAACAAATTTTTTCATTTATTGTCAACGATATATTCATATTTAGCCACAAACACGCATTTAAAATGCATTTGCAGACATTATGCAAATAAATTGAATAAACAATTTATTAGCACAAACACGGCACAGCTTTACATCAAGTCCTGTAAGGATTTCAATGAAATCTTATTTTAAGGCAGTAATTTATTTTCTCTTTCTCAATCACAATTTCTTAAACTATTTCATTATTTTGTCACACAGTTCACATTTATGTCTAGATTGATGTAGTATTCTTATGAATTCTCCAGTACTGCATATCTAAGAGTAATAGTATTCCATGCATTGCAAACATTGGTAGATCAATTTATTGTAGTTTACCATATATTGGTAGGTCAGCAATAAAATTCACCTATTAAGTGATCATTTGAAAATGTCTCAGAACAATTCAGATTAGTTTGAAATTTACCCACAGTAAGGAGTTTTTATGCAATAAAAATTCACTTATCCTTAGTTGTTCAGGTTGTAATGTAAAGTAGATCAGACAAATGGAGATTCAAACACACATACCAATTACTTCATACTCAACAGAAATTCACTTGTCCAAGTACTTTAGACGTACTAGAAATTCACTCACTCAAGTTGTTCAGAATAACTAAATTCACTTTAAGTTCATTAGTTTTGTTAGAAATTCACCCATCTTGAGTACTTCAGGTTACTCAAAATCAACTTTTACACAGTATTTCAAACTATAACCACATCCATGGACCTTTTCATGGGATTTTGCAATCTATGAATATTATACAAATCAGATTAACATTTTTGCAGCATCTAGTAGTTGATTATACAAAATGTATGTATATTCTGGTATAAGATTTGAAGTCATTCAAAACTTTCAATGATTCAGGATCTAAAATAATGGAATTATACTCAATTGTCTTTTGAATTATTACCACTACAAATATAATGACATCAGTGTTTTATCGTAACATACTTTACTCACTAACAAATTTGAAAGTTTATGGCTATGCCCCCATGTGATACAGAATTTTGATTGTCTAATTAGACTCTATGTATGTGAGTATTTCATTCAGGAATATTTTGTGTGTTCATATAAAAATGAATATGTTTCCAATAATTTTGTCATACTTAAATTTTTGTTTGTGCAGTTTACATGTTCTGTAATGTCACTTTGAGTGCTCTTAACTGTTTGAAATGAAATATAACTTTTTAAATCAATTTGTAGGGTCGCTCCTTCCCAGAACCAGTCTGTGAATTGGTTGACTCCCTGGTGACTGCAACAAGAAAAGTATGGCAGAGAACCAAAGTCAAGATGTTGCCTACTCCAGCAAAATTCCACTACGTCTTCAACTTGCGTGATCTTAGTCGAATCTGGCAGGGCATGTTGAACACAACTCCAGAAATTATCAATTCTGTTGGCAACATGATGTCATTATGGAAACATGAATGTTACCGTGTTGTTGCAGACAGGTTTACAGAAGTTGCCGACAAGGATTGGTTCGAAAAGGCCATAAAGCAGGTAAGTTAAATGGGAAAAATGACCAATATGCCTTAAGAGATAAATATGCAGGTTCTTGTAGTTTTCAACATCTGTTTGTCAATGAAAAAAATCAGCTTTTGCTGTTGTGTTAATTACTTATACTTCAATAAGTTTGAGATTGATTTAGAAAATGTTAATGGTACTATTCTTAGATATTTTTAATTTTCTTTTATCACTTTAAATTCAGATCTTGGTTTTTCTAGGAAGACTTTATTAACTAGAAATCAACCTACTTGATCATATGCTTTGTTCTGAGCCTTATTGTTGAAGCTCTATAAATCTACATATGACCTCTGATCTCCAATAGGTGGCAGAAGAAGAATGTGGTGCTGCAGCTGTAAATGAGATGCATGCTGAACCCTACTTTGTGGACTTTTTGAGAGAGGCTCCAGAACCAACAGGTATTATATATGTATAGGTCTGTGGTGTGACTCATTCTGGATCTGCTATGAGCTTACCTAATAGAACTAACTGTAATATTTACAAACCTGTTATTTTCTGTTATGGTTTATATATTCATGTTTCATGCCAATTCTTGTTTGAAGGGCCACCATGGATCAGTGGTTAGTGCCTTCACCTTCTGATCCTGAAGTTGTTGGTTTTGGGTCTGTGTCACACTGTGGCTGGCTTTCTCTATTCTTCAGTTTAAACAGTAATAACTGAGGTCCAATGTCACATTAGGTGACAGCACATTAAAGATCCGTCACTGCCTGGTGGCCATGCTTAGGCCAAATTTGTCACCCTTCACTGTCATACGGTGACATCTCTATGTAAGTGAAAGATACAACCAACATGCTCACTCATTGTTAGCAGTATTACGGCATATTTTTAATCTACATTGGTGTCATTAGTCATATTGTGTCATCATACTCCTTCCTCTTGTTTTATTGTGTGTATTGCATGCATTAACCTGTAGATCTAACCATTTTCATTTTTAAGCTGCAGGCTCATCTAGTAAGATTTTCATCTCATCTGTGTCTTTTCATACACAATAAGTTTGTACATGTGTCACTGTTTATGTTGAATGATGTACAGTGAGAGACTTTATATCAAAAGTTTCTACTGTCTTACTGGTGTCTGGGGACTTGATCAAGTTTTGTGTGGTTGCAGGTTAGTGTGTGGTTAATTACACACATTGAGTAGTTAGTATCACTGTTTATGATGACTGCTGTACGGTGAGACACTTGATGTAAGGTTATACTGTATTACACATGATGAAAGCATTGGTCACCTGATGGATTGCTGGTGAATCTAAAAAGAAAGGGAGTTTTAAGTGGATAGTATTGGTAAATTACGATATGCTTGTGGATACCCATTGAATTATAATGGACAATTAGCGATCTTTGTAAAGTTTTCTACAAATTTCACATACTGAGGGAATACACTTGAGTCTAATGCAGTGAAGTATCCCCCCCCCAAAAAAAAGGGTTATATTTCTCTGAGTAGGGTAGTCTAGTCATTATTTTGCCACACACAAAAGAGAAATGTAGGATTCTGAGAACCTGACTGAAACTATAGTACATATAATATCAAAACTTAGAATGGGGGAACAAAAATCATCACTTAGATTTTTATAATGCGGATTCTGGAAGAATCTCCCATTCTTCATCCTACTGGAAACCCTCATTCAGATAATCACATTACTGTGTGTAAGGAAGTATGATATTTTGTTGGTTATTGTAGCACCTGCTTGTTTTCTTTATACATGTATATCAAAAGTTGACTCATCTGTTTTAAATATTTATTTCTCCCCTTCTAAAACATATATTTCAAGTAATACATTTTTTGTGCATCCAAATAGTCACATATACATGTAGTAGTAAAAAGGCCTGTTGAGTTCATTTCACAAGGTCAATATTGCTACAATATATTATATTTCAAATTTACACTAATTCAGGCCTCAATATATCACAAATGGAACAATATTGTATCTGCACTAAACTTGAATCACCATCACATGGTATTGTCGTATGGTCCATGAAGGTGTAGTGAAGTGGTCTGTAAGGTATTGGTGTACATTCGAAAAGAAAAAGTGTTAATAATAAATTACAAAGTACATGTACTGCATTTGTAGCTGCATGCATTTTTTGACAGATGTTAAATACATCTTGGCACACATACCATAAATGTATTGTAACACCGATTTAGATGTACTAAATATACATTGTGTGTGATATATGTTAATCATCAAGACAGACTTTCTGATGCTTTGGTTGTGATAATGCAACAATCATGGATTGTCATTATTTCTCATCTGTATTACCCATTTGGTTGATGTTTATTTATTTACTTTTTGCTATTATGATTAAAGTAAATGAATTTGTTAATTTGTCTATATCATATAGTTAGGTCGCATGGTATTTTGTTTTAAACTCATATTTTTACACCCATTAAATGAATTTTAAATCTGATGTGTGTTTGGAATGGATTTAGGGTATAAAGATTGGTAAAGGATATGTGGTATCCTCATTTGATGCAGTGTTCCTCTGAACAAATAGCACTTTAAACTACATTGGACTATGACTACCTGTTTTAAATAGTTTTAGAACATCAGTGTTCATTTGGTACATATTTTTCTTTCATTTATTTATTTACATATTATTTTTTTTAGGGGGGATGGGGTGTTGCTAATTTTTCTTCACAATAATGTCAACATAAACATTCCATCTACATGTGCCTTATATAAGAAAATGTTTGAATTATTAAATACTGAATATATATGCTATGGAATTATCTAAGCTTATGAACAATTTCACCTGTATATTTAGAAAAACGGAAAGGTCGTAGTGGTAATGGTAAGTTTCACTGGCATGTGGTTCTTATGGTGAAGACATCACAACTTTGATATATACGTTTATATCTATATATATATATACCCGTATTTGAGTTCATCATGTAACCTTTATCAGATTTGATGGCACATATGTATATGTACATCACAGACCTTTGCATCTTGAGCCATACGTACGCAGATACGTAATGTCCGTTGTTTACCTATAACCCATCATCAAATACCATTGTATACATGTATTCTGTCTATGTATTATTATGATGCATCAAAGCCAATATTTTTTGCATGCATTTATTTCCTTGTTTCATTATGATTTTAGCTTGTCATATCCAATTGAAAAATTGTGTGGAAGAGGCTATTGTCATCACCATCTTTTATTGTCATGGTTACTACTATGTGTTGTGCTGTTTCATTGGTCAATTATAAAGCCCAACCTCTTTCACTCCCTGACAATAAGTAGATATTGCATTACATCATTATAGGTGTCTGTTGGTACATATGTTAATAAAGAATTAAACTGCTGTATTAAATTAAGATTTATCTTTGCTTATCAAAAGTGGAGGAAGTATGAAAATATGATAATTTTTGTGGTTCTGTAACTGGGAAGAACTGGGGTGTAAGTTTCTTTACCTTCCAGCCCGATCATGAATTCATGAAAAAAGGCCCAAAATGCAGTCAAAAATTAGAAAAAAAAGAAAGAAATTGTTATAAAGCCGGGGCCGCTGTGGCCAAGTGGTTAGCATGTTTGACTTCAAATCGGAGGGTCTGGGGTTCCAATCCAGGCACCGTCATGCTGTGGTTGGTCGTCCCTGTCTTTTGGATGAGACATTATAAACTGAGTTCCTGTGTCAAAGTAGGTGTTGGCACGTTAAAGAACACTCTGTGCTCTACAGCCGTAAGTGCCGACCATAGGCAACATTTGTTGCCCTTCACCAGCATATGGTGACGTCTCCATATGATTAAATTATTCATGAGTGGGACGTTAAACAACAATTCAACAACAAGTAATAAAACCCTAAAATGCTTGGAATTTTTTAAGGCATTTATATTTTTCCCCTTTAATCCATTTGATTTTCTGTATTGCATCGACGTACTCCTTGTGTACAGTTGACCTATGCCCATCCAGTGAAAGATCATTTTACATCTGTGCCACATGAAATTGAGTATTATTAGATTTACAAAAAAAAATTCTGCATTGTATTGCCATGGTAATAATGAACAAATTGTGTTGTAGGTGATGAACCAGATGATGCTGATCTTGAAGCTCCCAAGATATATGAACCTGTTCCAACCCTAGATTTACTGGCAGATCGTCTGATAGCATACATGGATCAGTACAATGAAACCATTCGTGGTGCAAAAATGGACTTGGTGTTTTTCAAGGTGACCTTCTTTGACTTAGATTGTTTACCTTTATACTATTGAAAATATATCTTAAAGTTGTGTATCACTAAATGAATGAGGACAGGTAGATTAAGGATCATACTTTTTGAATTAAAATCAAAGTAGAAAGTAGATTTTACATAACAATTTTTTTTTCACAATATTCTTGTTTTCTATTTACTCACCTCATCAAGTAAAATGAGGGAACAAGTTTATTGGAACCAACTTATCTATCTACTAGAGATCTATGTGTGCAACAGTGTTCAGCTTTTTAAGTTATGTTTTTCTATTACTATGCAGTGATGTAACTTATTATCAACTGATATGTACTTTGAAAGTTAAATATTTACAACAGAGGTATATATGTTAATTAAGTTCAAATGTACATCCAAAATCCTTATGATAATTGTCATTATTTGTTTAGGATGCCATGACAAACTTGGTCAAGATTTCCCGTGTGATCCGCACTCCCAGAGGTCACGCCTTGCTGGTCGGTGTTGGTGGATCCGGAAAACAGAGTTTGACAAGACTTGCTTCTTTCATTGCTGGATACAAAACTTTCCAGATCACATTGTCCAGGTAAACTTGCATCCAAACTTGTTTGATCAAACAGGTGTGGTAAACCCAACTCCCAAGTGTTTGTAATCAGGATTCAGATTTTGTGTTTGTGATCATTTAATGTTGGCTCATATTATCATAAGTGTAAAATTCTTTGATACCTACTACTTGCTTTGTTTTATTTCTTGTAATCTGTATGTGATAGGACTGAATTTCTTTAGTTTGCTTCATGTATACTGCACAGTACATTTTCTGTGTTATTTATTTTCCTTTTCTTTTCTCCATTAACTCTAACAGGAAGTAAGTATGTCAAACCATGGACACATAGTAGTTTTAGGTTATTGTAACTTGTATGTATAAGTGAGTCCACATTCTAGATTAGATTATCAGTAAGCATGGATTGTCAAAGTTCACATTTCTGTTGTCACGGCAGAACTGAGGCAGATGATGTTCACATGAGCATGAGCACTTTTACATGATTAGTGTTGTGAGAGAGAGGAAAAGTAAGGAAAGTGGAGGGAGGGGGAGAGTGAGATGGGACGGAGAGAGAGGGAGGGAGAACGGAAAGAGGGAGGAAGAAGGGGAAAGGAAGACCGGAAGGAAGAAAGGGGAGAGATAGATGGGACAGAGAGGAGAGGGAGATGGGAAAGAGGGACAAAGAAGGGGAAAGGAAAACCGGAAGGAGGGAGGAAGAAAGGGGAGAGTGACAGAGGGGAAGAGTGAGATGGAAAAGGTAGAGAGAGAGGGAGGGAAAGAAGGGGAGAATGAGATGGGAAAGAGACGGGGGGGAAAGAAGGGCAAAGGGAGATAGGGAGGAGAAGGACTAAGGAAGAAAGAGGAGAGTGAAACAGGAAAGAGAGGGGTAGTGGGAGGGAAGGAGAAGTGAAGCTGGAAAGAGAGAGGGGAAGTGGGAGGGGGAGAAAACAGTACAATATTGTATTAGGTCTTCTTCCATCCAAAGGAGGAATGCATTATACCATCAGTGATACAAACTCAGAATGTTCTTTCTACCATAACACGGGTAGTTTAACCATTATATAACGGCTGTATAGTCGAGACTGCAGTTGATTAAATATATCGATTAATCACACGTGGTTAACTAATGTCTTCCAAGTGTTTTGGTTGGCTGATACGTCAGGAAATTCAATTATGACGCCATCAATTGACGGCATTATATTTGACGTCACAATACATTGACTGGACTTACATTATGACTGGAATTGAAGAAAAATTATTTTTGACGTTTGACGTTTTCAATACTTTAATTTGCAAAAAAATCAAGTGTTATGGTAGAAACAAATTACACAACTCATTTGGAGCTCGCACTTTGAAACTTTGAAAATTAACTAACTCGAGTTGGATAAACATGATAATCAATTCCAACTTGTTGTGTAATCTCTATTTATGGTTGTGATACTGGTCATGTATGGTTAGTTCTTCTGTGTGTGGTATTGGAAGTCAGTGAAGACACGTACAACAATGTACACTCGATATAATGAGTTATATTTGCCATTATGCATAGCTTGATAGATATACATGATATTCTTGTATTTAATGATGACACCACTCTAATAATCCAATTTTTTCCTGTAGGTCATACAATGTGAGCAACTTGCTAGAGGATTTGAAGTTCCTGTATCGTACCGCTGGGCAGCAGGGCAAGGGTATCACCTTCATCTTCACTGATAATGAGATCAAAGATGAAGCCTTCCTGGAGTACATGAACAACATCCTGTCTTCAGGAGAGGTCAGTTATTTTGTGGTGTAATGTCCAACTCGGAAACCTTTTACTCACATGGAGAAACCTCCAAATGTTGGCAAAGGGCTTCACATTTTGACTTATGTTTTGGATAATTGAGTAATAAAGGGTCTTAGCTTTCCAACACTTACTGTGACATAGAATATGGTTTTAAATGTCTCATCTGAAGGACGGTAAAAGCCAGTCACCTTCACAGAGGTTCATACCATGTGACCTGAAAGCAAGCGCTCAATCAAGCAAGCTCTCAGAGAGATCAGAACTGGTCATGCCATACACAGTGATTGACTTTAGTTGAGGTGTGCCCATGTTATGCAAACCTGTTTGAACAAATGTTCATCAAGGCTTTTGGCTTAAAAGAATATCTGCAAGTAAGCAGATGAATTATTATTAGACCAAATCAAAAATTCTACAATTCTGTTTTAGATAGACAGTAAATCTATAGACTGTTTAAAGTAATCAAATTTGTCATATAGAGACAAACTTATGATTTAGCACCCCTGACAGTTGTCATTCATTATTATTTTTGTAAGCTTGCCTGGTAAATAAATCAGTCACATCCAACAATTTTATTTGCCAATATTAAAGTTAACAGCAGAGGACTGGAAATTATTCAGTCTATCCTTTTCTTTGATGTAAATTTGCTACACATTTCTTAATTCTAAGGGGTCTGTAAAACAATTAACAGACTTATTTTCATCCGGTCAGAGAACAGAACATCCAGTAGTCCATGAATTTATCTCATATTTCATTCTTTTTGTTATTTCACAGGTGTCAGGCCTGTTTGCCAGAGATGAGATGGATGAGATACTGCAGGAGTTGATTGCTGAGATGAAGAAGGAGTTCCCTCGCAGACCACCAACCAATGAAAATCTGTATGACTACTACCTAGGAAGATGTCGTCAGAATCTACACGTGGCTCTGTGTTTCTCCCCTGTAAGTAAAGTTTGTTTTAGAATTATAGGAAGTGTGTTTGTTATGAGCTTTTTTAAATTTCAGAGGAGTGAGTAAACAAGTAATTAACCCTTTCAACCACAATTATCAGAATGGTATGTTCATTTCTATTGCCTGAGACCACTCCATTTTGGTCTGTGGTGTTGAAAGGGTTAATTATAAGATAAACAAACTCCCTTCTTATGTGATAGTCTATGTACTTATCAATGATATTAATTATTCTAGGTTGGCGAGAAATTCAGAAGCAGATCTCTTAAGTTCCCTGGACTCATTTCTGGCTGTACAATGAACTGGTTCCAGAGATGGCCTAAGGATGCCTTGGTGGCTGTATCCAATCATTTCTTGTCTGACTTCAACATCACCTGTACACCAGCTGTCAAACAGGCTGTCGTCAACACCATGGGTCTCTTCCAGGTACGTAACTGCAGTATATAAAATATGCATCTGTAATAGTCTTCTGTGTTTACTTTTGTGCTGGTAAGATTTTCTGCATTTTTACTGAACAAATTTCTGTTAAAACACAATGACAAGTTCTTGTTTGTTTACAATTTTACAATTTACAGTCAACTTTGCAAATGACGAGATCACTTGCAACAAGGTACTAGTTGTTACGAGAAAATTTCTATTCCCATTGCACTTTCAATGCATTACTTTGTAATTTCAAATAACGAAAATCGGCTATACCAGATAAATATCTTACTCCTTTCAACTTTGTTAAATGTGGAATTGACTGTATTTCATATTACTTTTTGTTTTGTCTGTCATTTGCTCGCTGTGATAGTATTTATTATTTAAATTTTTTTTTTTACCCTCAGGATTTGGTAGCAGAGATGTGTGTAGATTACTTCCAGAGATTCAGACGTCAGATGTATGTGACACCTAAGTCTTATCTATCCTTCATTGCTGGTTACAAGACCATCTATGGACAAAAGAAAGGAGAGATTGGAGTTCTAGCAGAGAGAATGAATACAGGTCGGTATGCATTGTGTTCTACATCGCCTCTGATCATTAGTGTCTTTTAACTTCGGAAATGTCTAAGTACAGTCTAACCTGTCTTAGCAACCCACTGACTTAAAGGAAAACCTGTCTTATATGCCGTAACGAGTGGTTCCCAAAATGGTGTTTTCTTATATAAATCACCTGAAATAAGAGACCATTGACAATGATAGATAACATACAATCCACTTGATATTGGCTATGGGCCACAATCCACTTGATATTGGCTATGGGCCATAAATTTGTGAAACTTTAGTCTGTTTATTACCTTTTACACACAGACACTTCCCTTTGGGGAACATGAATTTTTACTGGAACTATTTACTAATTGACAGTGACATAAGTGTGATACTTCCTTAATACAAGAGAAACATTGAACAAGTATCTTCATTGGCACCTTATTTATACCAGATACTTTTTTACCATTGCAAAGCGAAGTGTTTTCTTTTGGACATTCGCCTATATAATAGGTTATACTGTACTTTAAGTACCATAATTAGGTGAGTATTATAATCAGATGATTGAAGGCCTAAAAACCTCATGTTTGTAAAGAATATTGGAATTTGGTTTTGGAAAGTACACATTTTTAGCAAATAATCATTATAATTAATTTATAATTTTAGGTTTGAAGAAGCTTGTTGAGGCCACAGAATCTGTCAATGAACTATCAAAGGAACTGGCAGTAAAAGAAAAGGAACTTGCTGTGGCATCCAAAAAGGCTGACCAGGTGTTGGCAGAAGTAACAACTAAAGCTACAGCTGCTGAGAAAGTGAAAGCTAATGTGCAGGTCGTAAAAGACAAAGCTCAGAACATTGTAGATACTATTTCTGTGGACAAAGCTGTGGCTGAGGAGAAGCTAGAAGCAGCTAGGCCTGCTCTGGAGGAAGCTGAGCGTGCTCTGCAGACTATCAAACCTGCCCATATCTCTACTGGTGAGTTTTACAAAGCTTTATAACTGGTCAGTGGCATCACTTCTGGACACAGGTGTCACTTCTGGTCACAGGTGTCACTTTTGGTCAGAGGTGGCACTTCTGGACAGAGGTGGCACTTCTGGTCACTGGCGTCACTTCTGGTCACAGGTGTCACTTCTGGTCACAGGTGGCACTTCTGGACAGAGGTGGCACTTCTGGTCACTGGCGTCACTTCTGGTCACAGATGTCACTTCTGGTCACAGGTGTCACTTCTGGTCACTGGTGTCACTTCTGGTCACTGGTGTCACTTCTGGTCACAGGTGTCACTTCTGGACAGAGGCGTCACTTCTGTTCAGGGGCGTCACATCTGGTGAGACGCGTGATTTTTGGTCAGATGTGTCACTTCTGGTCAGAAGAATTTTATTATACACTTAAATTATTGGTATTTAGACAATTAGGTTTTCTTCTGTTGGGATATTCAGCAATGTGTATTGGCTATAGGAGAATAGTTCTACTTAATAAATCATTCATGAAGGATAGCAAACATACAGTATGCTATGACATGATGTGAACTAACTAGTATTGATTTAGCACTATCAGATATGAGTGAGAGGGATATTTTGTTTGTCAACTGTTAGGTGACAATGATATTTTTAGTTCCTGTACCCTAGCAACTCTATGTCTTAAACATAAGTGTCCTTGATAGTTTTGTCGAGATAGTGAAAAGCTGTCAGAATTGATTGCGCATTTTCTTATATAACTCAACTTTTTGACTCAAGAATTTCCATATGTTTTTGATTTTCAGTAAGAAAACTTGGCAAGCCACCACACTTGATCATGAGAATTATGGACTGTGTATTACTGCTCTTCCAACGTAGAGTAGATCCTGTTACCCTCGACCCAGAAAAACCATGTCTAAAACCCTCATGGAGTGAAGCTCTCAAGCTGATGAGTAGCTCCACTTTCCTCACTGGACTGATGTCCTTCAACAAGGTAGGTTATGATTGTAACTGGAAGTTGCCATGGCTTACTGGTCAGCAGGTCATGGGTTCGAATTGGTGGTACAATGCAGTTGTCTGTTCCTGTCCTTTGGATGAGACAGTAATAATCGAAGTACCCTGTCGCAGTAAATGTCAACACATTAAAGATCCCTCACTCCTCAGTGGGCATAAGTTCCAAGCATAGGCTAAATTTTTCATACTTCGCTGACGTTGTTGACATTGTCATAAAGTGAAAGATTCTTGAGTGGGACGTTAACCAAAAATACAACCAACATTGATTGTATTTGGAGTAAAGTGTAATGTCACAGAATGCTACAGGATTTTCCTCTGTGAAAATTGATTGATTTTCCATATTTTCTAGAATACATATATTTTTCCCTATGTAAAAGTCCTTATGAATAGTTTTGATGTTTGTGCAAAACAAGGTTCTTATATTTAATCATTATTATATGATTAGAGCTATGTCAATTAAAGGACAGTGAGATTAAGTGTCTTCATGCTCTCTGATTTTATATACTATAGGATACCATCAATGAAGAAACTGTGGAATTACTACAACCTTATTTGGAGGCTGATGACTACAACTTGGAAAATGCCCAGAAAGTCTGTGGTGATGTGGCCGGTCTTTGCTCCTGGACAAAGGCTATGTCCTTCTTCTACAGCATCAACAAAGAAGTATTGCCTCTGAAGGCCAACTTGGCTATACAAGAAGCTCGCTTGGGGGCAGCCATGAAAGATTTGAATGAAGCTCAGGCCCAGCTAGACGAAAAGAATAGAGAATTGGCTGAAGTCATGGCTATGTATGATGCTGCCATGAAAGAAAAACAGGTAAACAATTGATAGAGTTCCTTCCCTTGATGTTTATTCAGTATTATATGGTAAAAATGATGACAATTCAAAAATAATATCCTAGCTGTACATCCCTTTTTCACACATAACAGTCAAGTTTAGTAGTAGTAGCATCTATGTTTTGATATAGTTATTATAATTTGATTATTTTTTCTATTTTCAAAAAAAGACTGTATTTTTCGTCTTAATCGTTAATTATTAACTGTTTTAATAATTCTTTGTGTAAGTATTGGATACATGATATGTGTATTCAATATGTAATATAAAGTATTAAGAATGTCAGATACTGGGTTTTTCATTCTATTTGGTTTCTGTTTGATTTTTGTTTGCTTTTCCCTTTTTTGTCACTGTCAGCAGGTTTCTGTTTGATTTTTGTTGGTTTTCCTCTTTTTTGTCACTGTCTGCAGTTTTCTGTTTATTGTCGGTATAAGATTTGGTTTCTTTTAATCTCATTTAATACTCTGCTCTTTATGACAGGCACTGGTTGATGATGCTGAGGCCTGTAGGAGGAAGATGAACAATGCTACTGCTCTGATTGAGGGCTTGTCTGGTGAGAGGGTCCGTTGGACAGCTGCCAGCAAAGGATTTGAGGCCCAGATCCACAAACTAGTGGGAGATGTCCTGCTGTGTACTGGATTTTTGTCATACACTGGACCATTCAACCAAGAATTCAGAAATCTTGTGCTGAAGAATTGGAAAAAGGAGATGATTGGGCAGAAAATCCCATTCAGTGATGTAAGATATCTTATGATTGGTCAGGAAATCCCATACAATGGTTGCAAGATAACTTATGATCAGAATTCAGACAGAAATTCCCATTCAATTATGCAAAATAGTCTGTACTAGGACCAAAAATTTCTATTGGTTATATAAAATAATTTGTAGTATGACAGAAAATCCTGTTCATTGAAGTAAGATAATTTCTGACTCATCAGAAAAATTCACTATTCAGTAATATTTAAGTTAATTAATGTCATTGACATTATTTTCACAACAATTAGTGGGCATTGTGTAAGTTAACTGAGCTGTGATCATCTTTTTAGTTCAAACAAGGAAACAGTACAGTAAAGCTTAACAAAGTAGATTTGTAGTGCAGGCATATATACCACATTCTCTCCATAGAAGAATCCAATATTTTTGTCCTTTTTCTTTCATTTCACACATATCTCAGTGCTTATAATTCATTCACATGTTTTTTTGATCTATTGTCTATATCTAGATTTGTTACATTTGTAGGAATTGAACATTATATCTATGTTGGTGGACAATGCTACAATCAGTGAGTGGAATCTGGAAGGTCTACCAAATGATGAACTTTCCATCCAGAATGGTCTTATTGTGACTAAAGCTTCTCGTTATCCACTCCTCATTGACCCTCAGGGTCAAGGAAAGTCCTGGATCAAGAAGCGAGAGGGACAAAATGAACTACAGGTAAATTCTTAAACAAAGAGTAAATATTGTGATTTTCCTTAATACACTTAAAGTACTTGATTAAGTTTTGAACTGTAGTACAGAGTGACATATCGGAATATTTCTTATTTTCAAATTTCCCTCATGATTCAAAATTATATAATGTTTAGGCCTACTGTAGAATTCTATCTGTGTGCGAAAGATGTCTTCATTTTTCCTGACCTGTTTGTTCCATATTTTTTTTGTAAATCCTTCACAAAATTTGTTAGATCAAGATCTCTGACTTTTTAGCATTTTACAAAGATGTACAAGTGTAAAAATGATTTTGGGCATCTAATGGTTTTTTTTTTAGCTTGTACATAAGTTTCTTATTTAATTTACATTTACTTATTACTTTAATCAGGTGACAGCACTGAATCACAAGTATTTCCGTCAACATCTTGAGGATGCATTGTCACTTGGACGACCACTTTTGATAGAGGATGTTGGTGAGGATCTAGATCCAGCACTTGACAATGTCCTTGAGAAGAATTTCATCAAATCAGGTTCTACGTTCAAGGTTAGTCTTAGAACTGTTTTCTAGCCATACTTTACTCTTGCATTTTCTCCGTCATATCCTTGTTTGTACAAAGGAGAACTGTAGTAACACCATGGTATAGCATTTGCCATCAGGTCATGCGGCCATTGGTTCTAACCTTAGCAGAGGTGACTTGCTTTTTCTGTCCTTTGGATAAGACAGAAGAAGTGACTTGCTTTTCCTGTCCTTTGGATAAGACAGAAGAGGTGACTTGCTTTTCCTGTCCTTTGGATAAGACAGAAGAAGTGACTTGCTTTTCCTGTCCTTTGGATAAGACAGCAGAATCGACTTGCTTTTCCTGTCCTTTGGATAAGACAGAAGAGGTGACTGGCTTTTCCTGTCCTTTGGATAAGACAGAAGAGGTGACTTGCTTTTCCTGTCCTTTGGATAAGACAGAAGAAGTGACTTGCTTTTCCTGTCCTTTGGATAAGACAGAAGAGGTGACTGCTTTTCCTGTCCTTTGGATAAGACAGAAGAAGTGACTTGCTTTTTCTGTCCTTTGGATAAGACAGAAGAGGTGACTGCTTTTCCTGTCCTTTGGATAAGACAGAAGAAGTGACTTGCTTTTTCTGTCCTTTGGATAAGACAGAAGAGGTGACTTGCTTTTCCTGTCCTTTGGATAAGACAGCAGAAGTGACTTGCTTTTCCTGTCCTTTGGATAAGACAGAAGAAGTGACTTGCTTTTCCTGTCCTTTGGAGAAGACAGAAGAGGTGACTTCATTTTCCTGTCCTTTGGATAAGACAGAAGAAGTGACTTGCTTTTCCTGTCCTTTGGATAAGACAGAAGAGGTGACTTCATTTTCCTGTCCTTTGGATAAGACGGGTATAACCAAGATTCAATGTTATCATGTTTAAGGCTCCTCTCTGCGTAATGGCCATAAGTGACCCAAAAAAAAACTTGACAGAATTTGAAGCCAATATTTTACCTGATCAAGTCAACTCATTGACCCCTGAAATGTCAAAATTGGCTCTTCTAATGAATGAAAAGGATTTGTCGAAATGTGGCTTGAGGGATCAATGGATTGAAGGGCGTCAACGGCAGGTATGATTGGTTCACAGAGACTGCTTAGTCACCGGATCCCACTTCTGGTGTATTCAGGGTTCTGTGATTACACAGCTCTATATTTTTACTCCCTGTAGGAGTTATGAGATTGATCGTGGTTCATTACCTCTACTTTTAAATATGATGATGTCTCCGTATGAGTGAACAATTCTGGCATAGAGCATTGAGCAAAAGTACAGCAACAAACATCTCTTAACATATCAATAATACCTTAACTTCAGAACTTGAATGTGTCATATGTCTCCTTATAAAATAAAAATTCTTCATTTTTTGCTCCATTTAGGTCAAAGTAGGAGACAAAGAAGTGGATGTCATGAAGAACTTCATGTTATACATTACAACCAAACTGGGTAATCCAACCTACACCCCTGAAGTGTCAGCCAGGACCTCCATTGTTGATTTCACTGTCACCATGAAGGGCTTAGAAGATCAGCTCCTTGGTATTGTAATCCTGACAGAGAAACAGGTAACCATAGCAGTGCTTTAACATTGATATTATGTAGGAATGTATGCAGTTCTGTAGGTCTGGTCTTATTTCTGTTCATGAAATGATGAACACATCTGTTTCTATTTGCTTTATTTTTGAAAACAGCATGCATTATCAGGTATGAAAATTATGAAATTGCTTAGTTTTTCTTTACCACCTCCAGCACTTCCTTCTCTGTTTAGCTACATTTGGATTTGTGGCACAATGAAACTTATCTTGAGAGGGCAGTGTAATTAGGAACTGACCTATCGGAGAGTCGATGTTCAGAGAAACAATTCACCGAATAAATCTTGTACTAAAAACCTCTTTTGAGAGATCACCTGTTAGTATAACCATATATTTAAAAGCAGTTTGGATGGTGTCTCTCAACAGAACTCCCAGTGTATTACTTAATACAGTATACGATAGGTTTTTCTGCTACTAATACACTTTGCTTTATCTCTCATATTGCATGAGGATTTTCAATTTTCCTTTGCTTATATGTGGTTTAGTTCCTAAAATATTGGTTTTTATAGGAACTTGAAGCAGAAAGAACAACTCTACTTGAGGAGGTAACTGCAAACAAGAGGAAGATGCAGGAACTTGAGGACAATTTGCTGTACAGACTAACCTCAACTGAAGGCTCATTAGTGGAAGATGAGTCCCTTATAGAAGTGCTACGTGTTACCAAGGCAACAGCTGAAGATGTCAGCGAGAAACTGAAAGTAGCCGCTGAGACAGAAATCAAGATTAACACAGCCAGAGAGGAGTTCAGACCAGGTAAGCTAAGAAGGCTACTAGGCTCATATCTGCCTCATTTATTCAATTCCAAATATAAAATGACATTAATAACCAGCAGTTGCTTTATCTGTAGTATTTTGTCTGTCAGAGACTTGCTTTCATTTAGTATTTCGAACCCCAATAGAACTGATTACAAATTTACTATTATCAGGACCCTTGGATTTTATAGATGTCCACAGATTGAGGAAGGTTTACTTGTATTGTCAGCAATATAAGCATCTTTCTGTCCCCTGAATTAGATAATTGTATGAATAAAAAAAACTAAGCATTGATGTTTTTGTTTTAGTTGCCACCAGAGGGAGCATCTTGTACTTCGTCATTGTGGAGATGAGCATGGTTAACATCATGTACCAGACATCATTGAAGCAGTTCCTGGAATTGTTCGACTTATCCATGGCAAAGTCACAGAAGTCGCCAATCACCAGTAAACGTATCAACAATATCATTGAGTATCTGACATTTGAGGTCTTCCGCTACACAGCCAGAGGACTGTACGAGGTAGACAAATTCCTCTTCACCACTCTCTTGACGTGCAAGGTTGAAATGAATGCTGGCAGAATAAGACCAGAGGAGTTCCAAGTATTCATCAAGGGTGAGATCACTTTGTCTTTTTCCATCTTTTTTTTGTAGGAGGGATGCATGTATAAGAAGTTACCATTGTAAAAGAGATGAGAAAAGATTTTCTAAGTTATAATGAGTGAACTCATTTTGTTCAGAGTACAAAGTACAATTACATAAAAGAGATGCCATGCAAATGAATAATCTTGTGAAATAGCCATATTAAATGCTATCTCAATGATTACCTATGGCTAGTTTTGACAACAGGGACTTAAACTTGACATGCTTTGTGTTGTAGGTGGTGCTGCACTGGACTTAAATGCTGTAGAACCCAAACCAAAGAAGTGGATATCTGATATGACATGGCTCAACTTGGTGGAACTGAGCAAGCTGCCACAATTTGGACAGATCTGTTCACAAGTGGCTCGTAATGACAAGGTAAACATCGGAAGGTCTGCTTGTATAGTGGAACCTGTCTTAAGAGACCCCATATGCCATGTAAATGTGGTCTGTCAAGACTAGTGGTCCCTCACAACAGTGGTCTCTCAAGACAGGTGGTCTCTTAAGAAATGTTTCACTGTACTATAACCAGTTATGTTCACAAGCAGTTGATTATTATTTTACTTCTGTAATAATATTACTATTATCAGTTGTTTATACAGATATACAGTCTAACCTGCCCTAGCGACCACCTTTATATAGCGACTTCC
>JACSZP010001062.1:0-18945 GCA_016161895.1 Pinna nobilis
AAATTAAAAAAAGAAAGCATTTCTTGCTTCTATATAGATGAGATGATTTACACTCCACATATCATTACTGCACAATGTAAATACTGATATTTACATTGTTTGATTAGCAATTACCTGCCTTGATTAGCAATTACCTGCCTTCATAGTAATACTTCCAGTCTCCAGTAACTTGTCTGTAAACTTTTACCTGTTAATAATTTTTACTTCACTTCATGGAATGAGGGAAAACTCTTGCCTCTTGGTAACTTTTTAGCAATGCAAGTAGCTGTTTAAAGATTTTTTAAGGCAGATTTTAAATTCCATTGCCATAACTCAGTGTCAGAAAGGGTAGATAACTATTGAATCCTGTTCATCCATTAGGCCATCTTTGTCAGTCCATTTGTCTATGTGTTTGAGTATAGATACGTTGTTTGTCCGACTATATTCTTCAGTTCTTGAGCTACAGCTGTAATATATTGCAGCATGTTAATAAGTATAATGGGGGTGTGCATGTCGGAAGGATTTCAAGTACAGTGGAACTTCGGTATTAAGACCACCCATATTTGGTATCAGTTGCATACAGAAACATGTTCATATAAAGGGTTATCATTTGTTTCTTTCAAACACATTTCATTTGTTTCATTATGTTTTTTTAGACTCCTCAAATACCTCATCCAGAGATGGCAGTACCCAAAATGCAACTCAACAACAGGAAGTAGCCAGTATCATGAGCTTCAACTCCTCAAATACCACCGGCACCCATGCCTCACACCCACCAGCCATGTCGCCTAGGCAACATGGAGCACCACCAATGTCACATGGAATGATACCTCAACAAGGTCAAGCACAGCAAGATGGAAACTTCCAGGTGCAACATCCACAACAGCTGGGAACAAAGGTACGAGTGTACTGAGAGAGAGACAAATTCTAATTTATTTGACTGTATAGTTGCTTTTATTCATATGGGATTTAATTTCACTATATTTACGATTAAGCAAAATATTTTGAAAATGAATATCCTTGAATATTATCCATTACAAGTGATTTAATGTGCATAGACTTAATGTCGATACTTGTAAATGCAACTGCACAGACTTGATGCCAATACTACCAACTAACACAATTTAAAGATTCTCTCAGGATTTAAACATAATCTTAAGTGGGACGTTTAACAACATTACCACACCATATTATTCTATTCAATGAATTCATCATTTTGAATTTGCCCAGTTTCGAGGGCATGATGAGGTCGAAAATAAAAGGGGGGCATAAATTTCCATGTATACAGTAATCTCGCAATTGATAACTAATTTTTTTCAATGTCCCCTTCAGGTGGAGATGGTGTATTCCCTTCTGTCTATGCTGGGGACTCATGACAAGGACGACATGAGCAGAACTCTACTAGCTATGTCCAGTTCTCAGGACAGCTGTATAGCCATGAGACAATCAGGTAAGTGACCACAAGGAAGGTCAGCAGTTTGTAGGCCAATTATACCTCTGTCAACAATGATGTAGGGGGTATACTGGATTCACCATGTCTGTCTGTATACCAATCCGTCTGTCTGTCCATTTATTTCTGCACCATAATTCAAGTTCCCGTGGGTCTACATTGTTGATACTTCACACATGCGTTGCCATGACTTAAGGAGGATCCCTATTGATTCTGGGGTCGGAAGGTCAGAGGTCAAGATCACATGACTGTTCCTTGAAAATGGTTTACACACCATAACACCATAACTGCTGCCACCATCAGTGTTATAACTCCCGTTAAGACCGTTCTAGTTAATCGTTCTTTAGCTTGCAGGAAAGGAAATCTGCAAAAGCTTAATTCAAATAAAAATATTCGACCTTAGTGTTTGACCTAATTTTCAACCAATGACAGCAATTAAATTACATTTCTGCGGTACAGGAGCATTCATAGTTCACATCTAGATGGTTCTATTTCTCGTGATAAAATTTTCATATTCAAATGTTCCTCCCAATCCATAAACAGAAAGTTAGGGTTTAGTGTTACACGATTTAATGACCTTGATCAAAGCTACACTGTATTAGCTCATGTTATAGATATGTTATAGATATGTTACAGACTATATGACTGTATATTTATAATAATATGTTACTATAGTAATAAAAAACAAGTTAGTAAAATGTTTCATTTTGGTATAACATTATATCTTATAGGTTGCATGCCCTTATTGATTCAACTTCTGCATGGAAGTGACAAAGACTCTGGGTTGCTTGGCAACACAAGGGGGAGTAAATCTGCCAGAGCCCGGGCAGCCGCAGCTTTACACAACATAGTGCACTCCCATCCTGATGACAAAAGAGGGAGAAGAGAGGCCCGGGTCCTGCGGCTTCTGGAGCAGATAAGGGCCCACTGCGATCAGCTGAAGGACACATCGTCTTCTGATGACGAAGATGCAAAGAATTCAAAAGAAGGTATGTATACCAGGCAGGTCAAGGTGATTTAATGTGCTACTCAAAGCCCTTGCCACATTCCAGGGCTACATGGGTAGCCCAGGAGTGGCTCCTTGTGTTTAACATTCAATATAACAAGATGGTGTTTGTTACAAGGGAACCAGGCACGTGTCTGCACTGATCGCAGTAAACTAAGCATTTCGTGAAAATAAAAAAAAACGTGAATAATTTCTAAGTGGAGTACAGTCCAGTTGAGCCTTGTTTATTCAGATGCCTTTGTTCCCACGCAAATTGGAAGGATAAATGAAGCATTCAGATAACTGAGGTATGCCTCTGTAGTTACTATTACAAATAGTAAATTCTGTTCACAGGAATTTTAGTCTGTAAGAGTATTGAGGTCCAGATCAATGAGGCTTGACTATACCAGGAAGTTGTGCTGAAGGGCTCAAGAAAAATAAAAGTGATTTGTGAAAATAACAGGAAAACTTCTGGATCTCTAGTATAAGTAATTACAGGCAGGGGCCCCTTTGGCCTCGTGGTTAGCATGTACGACTTTAGATTGTGAGGTCTGGAGTTGGAAACCAAGCCATGGTGGGGTTGGCTGACCCTGTCTGTTGGATTAGAGAGTAAAAATTGAGGTCCTATGTCACAGTAGGTGTTCTCACTTCTCTACAGCCATAAGTGCCAAGCATAGGAAAAATGTGTCGCCCCTCACTGGCATACGGTGACGTCTCCATATAAGTGATAAATTCTTGAGTTGGAAGTCAAACAACTATACAGCCAACTTACAGGTAAACGAAGAGTTGCTGGCTAAATGGTAGAGTGCTCTTGTTCAGATCATGTGATCGTGGGATCTGGCCTCAGCAGGGAGCAAGTGTCTTTTCCAATCACTTGGATGACACAGTGAAAACTGATGTCCGATGTCACAGTATATGTTGGCACTTTCAAGAATCCTTCTTGTTTAGTGGCAATAAAAACCCAGCAAGGGCCAAAAAATTTGTAAATTTTCACCAGCATTCCATGACCTCCCCATGTAAGTGAAAGACTCTTGTAGGGAAATTAATCAACCATAAATCAAACTTTTATTTCAGAAAGGTAATCTTGATGACAGAGTTCCTCTGTAGTAGTTTGATGTCATTTTAATATTATTATCTTATTTCTTAGGTCATGAAATGGATCATCATCCAGGCCCAGCTGTTGCAGCTTTGATGAAGCTATCATTTGATGAGGAGCATAGACATGCTATCTGCAGCTTAGGTAAGTGCCATCTATACCAATCCTGCATATGGAAGAGTTGTTTCCCCTTAATTGTAAAACCTGTTTTTATAAATCTTTTTTTTGATGTTTGTCAACTTCATTTTATATTTGTGGAGTATTATATTAAATCATATTTAGAAAAAGCAGAAGATAAGCGAAAGTGCTATGTACAGTTTACTGGACGGTATAAAGGCGCATTCACACCTATATGTTTTTTTGTGTCCGCACCCTCCTCCGTCAAAATGGAATCAACATTATTCATTTGAAATGTACACACATTTCCGCACCCGCATCCGCACAAATCAATCTGAGACCGATTTTTGACGGAAGCGTGTGCGGACGGTAATCATGACGTCGCGTACCTTGGAGGTTGAACTTGCCAAATTTGCACCTACATCTATGTTTATTTTAATATATTTTGACCTACAAGTGTGTACACACATGACGGGTGCAGAAGCAGACTAGAAAAAACAGATAGGTGTAAACGCGCCATTAGCGAAGTTGACTGTATTATTGTTCTTAGTGTTCTGCACTGGATGTTAGTGCAAATACGGTCATCATCAATCTGTCAGTTTTCAGAAACATGTAATTTTATTTATTATTTTTTTTACAATTTACTCACTTAGGTGGCGTTCAGGCTATAGCGGAGTTGATTCAGACAGACACAGAGGTCCACGGTAATACTACAGAGCAGTACAACATTACCATGAGGCGGTATGGATGTATGGCCCTGACAAATCTGACATTCGGAGACGGAACAAATAAAGCGCTTCTTTGCTCTATGAAGGGATTTATGGAGAGCCTGGTAGCCCAGCTAGAGTCTGACTGTGAGGATCTGAATCAGGTAAATGAGTCTTATTGAGAGTGTACTAATACGTAGCTAATATCGATATAAGGTACTGTCTGTTAGTTCTACTTCTGTCCTTAATTAATACCCTTTACTTTTCATTGCATTGAAGGGAATTTTTCTTATAATTCCCATAGAGGTTCTTCTTGGAGTTAAGGTTTGCACACCATATTTTGGTACTGAACAAAAAAAAATTGGGGCCCCAAAGATGGGACTTAAGTATATAAAAGTTATAGCCAAAGTTTGACATAGATTTATATAGGAAAATATCTTTAAAAATCTTCTTCTCAAGAACAGCAAGTGTACAATTAGTCAAATTGATATGGGAGCATCATTATATGGTGTAGATTCAAGTTTGTTCAAATGGTGGCCCCCAGGGTCAAGATGGGACCACAATCAGGGCCCAAACTTTAACTTGGATTTATATAGATTAATATCTTTAAAAGTCTTCTTCTCAATAACAGCAAGTGTACAATTTATCAAATTGATATGGGAGCATCATCATATAGTGTAGATTCAAGTTTGTTCTAATTTTAGCTGCTGGGGTCAAGATGGGATCAAAATAGGGGTCCAAAGTTTAAACAATAGAGTCCAAAGTATAACAAATGAGAGGTTCATCTTTATCCATAACTTTCAGTTGTGATACATTGTAAAACCAAAATTTCTGCCTCTCTATGAAATGTTCAGGTGAGCAATGTGGCCCAATGGGCCTCTTGTTCTGTAGTACAATATTCCAATATTCGGCCCCATTCCCAATGCAGAATACATGTGTTTTTTCCCAATGAGACTGAAAAAATCCCCAAAATTATCTACCTGCATTGATATCTTCGTGTGGTATTTATCAGCGATTTATAGTGATACAGAACATAAATGCATTTAAAGTGATCAAGCTTCCATATAGCATTGTATAGGAAGTATATGATGTGGCCTGTAATTTTTTTCCCAATTCAACACCAATTTTGCATTAAAATTCCCAATTGTGTTGCCAATGATATTTTCCCAAAATTGAAAAAAGGCCTGTTAATTAAATGTTATGTGTATTTCAGCATTGGCATTAACCCTTTCAACCCCAAGTATCAGAATGGTATGCTCTTTTCTATTGTCTGGACCAGTCTATTTCGGTCTGTGGTGTTGAAAGGGTTAATATCATGTTATTCATGTATCATTGATCAGCAGTTTGTATGAATCAGCAATCAGCAGACAGAATTATTGAAAAAAACAAGTCTAGTGTGATACTCAAGATTTGAGTATATGCTCAAATCGTTTCTTAGACCTGATTAATGAAGTGCCAAGGAGAAACATGAACCGTTACTGATACAATGTATTTGAATAGTATGGTGTAAAGTACACATGCTGAAATGCATTTAACTTTTAATTCATTTGTATATAAATACAGTTTCAATGAAACTTTTCATGATGCGCATGTATAAATATGTAGAAGCTAGTGTCACTGTCGTCAACCACTTGATAAAGGCAAAGGGGCCGAATTTGTGGTAACAGAGTGTTTTGTTATATTTGTATATAGTTCAAAATTGAGAAAAAATAGTTGAACTGAGTTTGAGTTTGAGATTTTCGGGTAATTTCGGGCCCAGACTAATGCAGGCCATGACCCATATTTACTGGTTGAGTGAATATATTGAGAACCCTGACCCAAAGTTGAGCTTTGTAATTAAGTGCTGTGTACTCTCTTATATACTGTATGCAGGGAAATTTTCACCTAAGTTTTATTTTTGCCCCTTTAACACTCATTGTCAGTGGGTGAATTCAAAACAGAGCAAACCTAAACGCTAAATTCTCTGAAAGGAATGATGAGATTGGTCAAATAAAAAAACAGCATGAAACTTTTTGCAAGTGCATTAGGGCAAGAATAACATGGGCCAAAATAAACCCTGTATACAGTAATTATTTGACCATTTAGATTTCAACACTTGAAATTGTTGACTTACCCATTAATCTCTTCTTGACAGGTTGCTGCCAGCGTCTTGAGAAATCTGTCATGGAAAGCAGATCTGCAGAGCAAAAAGACTCTACGCATAGTGGGAGCAGCCACCACGCTAATGAAAGGTGCCATGAAAGTGAAAAAAGAAGCCACACTAAAGAGTATACTCAGTGCATTATGGAACTTATCTGCACATGGAAGTGAAAATAAGGCAGATATTTGTGCAGTGGACGGTGCGTTGGAATTCTTAGTGTCAACATTAACTTACAAAAGTCCGTCAAAGACTACTGCAGTGATCGAAAATGGCGGTGGCGTTTTACGGAATATCTCCAGTCATATTACTGTGCGTGAAGACTATAGACAAATTCTCAGAAAACACGGATGCCTTCAGATACTTTTAAAACAATTACGATCTCCTAGTTTGAACATTGTGAGTAACGCTTGTGGAACTCTGTGGAATCTTTCAGCGAGATGTCCCGAGGATCAACAGGCATTATGGGATATGGGCGCTGTTGGAATGTTACGGAATCTAGTGCACTCAAAGCATCAAATGATTGCAATGGGAAGTTCTGCTGCACTCAAAAATCTTTTGACTGCATGTCCCAACATTAAATCCATGGGAATGGATAAAAAGACAAACATGAATAGGCCTTCCCTGCACGTGCGAAAGCAGAAGGCATTGGCAGAAGAAATTGACCCGAGTCTCTCTGAAACGTGTGAGAATTTAGAGAGTCCGCGAGACAGTCCGACTGAGAACAATAGAAGTGAGAAAGACCATTCTCGTTTTAATTTTCCAGTCTCGTCAAATGTTATGCACAATGATGTTGAACCTAGGCGACCCATAGCGAGAGGTCCAGTATACCCCAAAAGCAGTAGCGGAGAAAACACGCCTATGTCGGACAGTAGGTTAATGTCCCCTCAGCGTGTTGCAAGATCTGGAAGTCAAGATAGTGTAGGAAGTACTCATTCTGATATTTCTCATGATCGTAGCCGATTTCATAACACATTAAAAAGTGCCAAACAGTATCACGAACGTCAAGGCGGAAGCCTGGATCGACACCATGGTACACCCTTGCAGCGCTACAACTCTGACGGAAGCTGCGAGAGAAGTCACCAAGGACAGCATCCAAACAGTCGCATACTACAAGTAATGAAAGAAGTTGCAAAGCATGCTGGGATTGAGTCTGATGCATCCAAAGCAGGCTCAGGCGGAGCTTCTAAGAGTGCTACTCCTAGGAAGGATGGTTCTTTTTCGCTGCCACATGCTCTGTTGTACAGAAGTTATACGGGGCCATCGTCTTCGCAATCCCAGTCTTATCCACAATATGGCGGTGCAAATGTGTTCAACAAAATCCAGTCAGCGTCTATGTATGCAGATCAACAGGATGATGACCAACCCATCGACTATAGCATGAAATTGAATTCTAAAACTACACATAGTAACAAGACTAGCACAAACCATCCACCGATTCCAAAGTTTGGTAACTATGTTGGACCAACATTTGATCACCCCACGAGTGTTCCAGCTCCCGCAATGCATCATTCATACAGCGGTCAAAAGGCAGCACAGAATCTGTTTCATATACAACAACACACAGTCGCACCAGTTACTCCTCAGTTTAGTGAATATGCTGAGACGGACCTTGACAGCGACCAGCCAACAGACTTCAGTCGTAGATTTGCAGAAAGCCACGAAGACGGTGAAATAGCTCAGCCAGTGGCTTACGGCATGCAGTACCAAGATACGGACCCACATTGTGCAGACTGTAAGTTGGAGGTGGCAAGAAGAACAAACGATAGGCTTGAACAATATATGCCAGGGGACGACCAGGTCAAAACTTTTTACACAGAAGGAACACCTAGAAATTACCTTTCTACTGCCAATTCGCTGACAGACTTAAGTAGTAAAATGGAGAAGGAAGAGGGCTGCAAACACATGGTGGAGGCGGCAAATAAACAAGTAGAAGAAGAAGAAGAAGAAGATTCTTTATACAGCAATACAGAGAAAAACAGCGGCTGCGGATCCAGTTCTCACTACGGAGAATCAGAGAAGCATAGCGGCACCGGCAGCCAGAGCACAAACCCAGATACAGGTACAACAGTGATAGCAAATTATCATGTAGCCACACAAAATCTGCAGCAAGTTGTGGCAAGTAAATCGCCCAACCAGGACGAAACTACAAATCGGTCATTCCATGCACCTAATGAAGATGACAACTCACCCGATCAGATCAAGACCTACTGTGAAGAAGGTACTCCGATATGTTTTTCAAGGGTCAGTTCGCTGAGTAGTCTACACAGTAGCGATGCCATTGACCGTCAGGTTGAGAGTAGCACAAAGTCCAGGCAACAAAACGGTTTACATAGCATCAATGAGAACGACTGTGCCAAAACACCACCCAGGGAAATCAAAACCCTGAATTCAATCATGGCACCACCGAGATTTACGCCAAATAGTGGCAGACATAAAATGCTGAATGACTCAGACTCACATGGTCCAGACAGTGCTGAAAAAGAACACAAAACTGTTACGTTTAACGACGACCACCAGGTGGAGGAAACGCCACTCATGTTCTCACGTTGCAGCTCACTGGGATCTTTGAGCAGCTTCGATGCTCACTCTGTTCACAGCTCGGTTATAAGCGACTACAGCAGGAGAGCAAGTGAGAATGTTTCACCATCAGAACTACCTGACTCGCCAAGTGAAACCATGCCAACGAGTCCTGCAAAAAGTCCAGAACCAACAGACAGCAAAAAGGAGAAAAAGAGCGAGGGCCAGTCTCAAGATCCTCCAGAAATAGGAGATCTCATTGCTGCCACACCTGAAACCGTTTTGTACAAACCCAAGCCAACTGTGCCAGAGGATGGTAAACCACAAGCGAAAAGAGCGTTGGAGGAATCCTCTACCATAAGCTGCGATGAGGCTCCAGTAATCTATGCAGATGAAGGGACTCCACCTCATTTCTCGGAGACCAATAGTATTCTCAGTATGCTGACGATTGATGATGCTGAGAAAACAAAAATCGAACAGAAACCAGACTCCCTGAATCTGTGCACAATTGACGAAAGTGACACTGAGAAAAGCATGCTAAACAAAAGTGATGACAAGGAAAACTCTTCAATGTCGGAAGTCTCAGAAGGTGAGGAGGACATATTGAAGCAGTGCATGAGTTCGGCAATGCCCAGGAAGATGAGGAGAAGTTCATCAGACAACACAATCAAGAAAAAGGTCATCAGTCCCAAAAGTGAAAGCCCGAAAGTTAGAAACGGAGGAAAGTCCTTCCAAGGTCAGAAGGGTAAAGTGGTCCGTTCTCTTCATGCATCGATCTCGGAGAGCTTTCCCACGGAGAACGATACAGTGACAACCTATGCATCTGAGGATATACCAACAGTGGACAAGCCAATGAAAGTCAAGCATCAATTCAAAACTCAAAATAACAGAAGTCTGGTACCAGGGGTAGGAACAGAGAATGAGGGGGATTCCACAAAAGCATTTGCGGAAGAGGATGCACCGTTTAAAGAGAAAAAACAAATATCAACCAGAATTCCGTTAAAAATGACCAATCAGAAGCCAATTTTGGCAGTGCCGCCTTCTGAGGATAATTTTGATACTGTTAAGTCTTACGCCAGTGAAGGTCACCCAACAAGTAATCTTAGACCAGCCATTAAACAGAAACCGTTCAGTAAGATTCAAGACATATTGAGTGGTAACCTTGATGTGTTGGACGATTATGATGATGCAGTTAAATCTTACGCTGAGGAAGGAACCCCCTTCACAGGGTCAGCTCCGATGTCCCCCAAGATCACCTCCAGTAAACCAAACTTTCCTGTGGCTGGGGTGAAGTTTAATCCAGCTCTTCTAACTCAAATGGATTACCCAATGGACGAAGATGCACCTAAGTCCTATGCAATTGAGGGTACACCGTACAACATGTCGGAGCCAACGTCACCGAAGCACACGGTCAAGAAAGCACCACCACCACCAGTGCCTGAAAAACCTAAGCAACAAATAGTAGCTACCACACAGAAGGTAGATCCAACTGTGTTGGCAATGATTCAAGACATCCACACAAACGATGACACTGCCAAATCTTACGCTGTAGAAGGAACACCATTCAATATATCTGAACCAACTTCCCCGAAAAGTGGTGCGAAAAATGTATCTACCCAGGAAACTCAAGTGAGACCGACCTACTCTGTTCCTCAATTCCCAAGTGTGATTGTGCCGGATAGCGGTGGAGTAGAGGATACAATTAAAACTTATGCCACCGAGGACACACCCGTCAGTTTCTCACATGCCACCTCGCTCAGTGATCTCAGCATCATCACCACAAATGATGAGATAATACAAAACAAGATGGACAAAGAAGAAGCGGCGCCGGTACCACCCGAGCCTGAACAAGAAGAGACGGAGGTCAAATGTCTTGATGACACACATTCAGATAATTCCTCGCTTTTCGATGATAATGAGGAATTACTGTCTGACTTGATGCAATCTGCAATGCCAAAGGGGAAAGGATTACTGGTAAAAGGCAGTGTGTCCAGGAAACTGGACATGGATCGAGCTGCGGAAGGAGCAGAAAGTAATGACAGCGTTATTCCTGGGATGACCGGATTTCACCCACAACGAACTTCAAGTTTAGCAAGTGGTAGTGAACAAGTCCTTGTTCAGAATATTCCAAAAGTTGTCCAAGCAAAAGCGCAGTCAGCAGCAAGTGCATGGGGGGATGCCTATAAAACTTATGTTGTGGAGGACACGCCCAATAACTTTTCATCTGCTACTTCTCTAAGCGACTTGACCGTGGAGTCTGATATGCCGTCACAAATTGATCATGTGTCTTCTACCACGATGATGACCAATCAGATGTCTGTGAGCAGAACAGCTACCAGCGGAACTCTGACGTCAGCCGACGAGTCTGTTTTCTGTCACAGTGTTGGACCTGATAGCTCTGATTCCCTGCGGGTGTACAATGTTGAAGGAACTCCAACAACATTCTCAAGGAATGATTCCTTGAGCTCGCTTAGCATGATAGATGAGGAAGTGAGAGACTTCAGTGCAGAACTATCAAAACAGGGAACTGACTCTGCTAAGAAAATGCCCCCTCCGGCATTACCTGTGAAAACCCTGCCAAAAGAAAAGTCAAAGAGCATGACAGGCTCTGATACAGAGCTACAGAGGGAGGTAGAGGGCCAGTCAAGTGACGAAAAGTCTGTATCCCTGACCTCCGACTCCGGGAGTAGTCTAAACAGAGCTAGTGTCAGCGAAACTGTGGAAAAAGATATGGAGGTACTCACAAGGGAGAAAGTTCATAAAGAAGCTGATGCAGGGCAGGATAAAAGCAGCAGTGATGAGGATGAAGATTTAGAACTAGAGCAGGCATTGTTGGAAGAATGTATGAATTTAGCACTCCCAAAAAGTAGACCCAAGGGGCTAGAAGAAAAACCACAAATTAATTCAAAAATTCCACGGACTGCAAAAATGTCTGCCAGAGGTTACCTTGACTACAGATCTGAGAACGAGGCTGATAGCAGGACTCAAGGACGTTCAATGAAGGGGAGAGAATTGGTGCATGAGTATGAAGTCAAGAGAATGACAAGAAGCTGCTCCTCTGCTGATGAATTTGAGAAATTAAATCATACGATCGGAAATGTGATCACCCATGAATCACGCTCTTCTCAGTGGAGGAATGAACAAGCTCACAATATGTCTGCTGATTTTGTTTTTGCTAAGCCTTCAAATGACTACAGAAGACCTCATCGAGGATCTTGGCGAAGGTCTCGGTCCCAAGACAGTGATGGATTCTTGAAAAGACAGAAGGATACATCTAACATGGAAATTGCCCAGTCTGGAGGGCATATACCTCAAAGGTACAGAAACTCGGAGCAGTCTATACCAACCTATGTAGAAATTTACCAAGACAATAGAATGCTGGAGGAACATCAGAATCATAGAGGGCAGACAGAACTCCAAAAGAGGAAAATGCGAGACAGGGAAAGGGATTCAGGCAGCAGAGAGGAAAAAGTTGATTACGAAAAAAGTGATCACCTGCGGCAAAAAGAAATGGACAACAGGCGGCGACATTACAGCGACAACACAGAGCCAGAAAATTGCAATAATTTTGTGCCTGGAACCAATGTAGACTCAAGACGCAGACATCACAGTGAAAATATGGATATAGAATTTCAAACACGATACGTCCATCAACAGTCTCACAATAACGATGCTATCATGTACAGCTGTGGCATCGATAACTACGGATTTAACGGCGGCAGCAGTGAGGACGTGGACAACGTTGATAGTGGTGATGTTACCATCCTTGAGAAAAGTGGCAATATCACCATGACGATGGAGAATGTGCTTGACTTGGAAGCGGCGCTTTATCAGGAATCCTTAAGGCAACACAAGGAGAACTCTTTTGATGAGGGATTTTCCCCCGAGGATGAGGAGGCTCTACAACTAGAGGCAAGTATGGTTGTCACAGAGATTCAAAATAATAGAATGGTGGGAAGTGCTGTTGATGATGACATGTTTATTGAGAATGAGACTTTGTCGCTAGTTTCTGGTGGATACATGTCAGACACCGCATCAGAGGTCTCCATAACCTGGTCGGCAAACTCCGAAAAAAATACAGGGAGCGAGTTTTCTGAATCCACAATATCACAAAGTGAAGATTTGTCTATAGCCAGCAGCGGTCCGAGAATTGTCAAACCTTCAGGACGGCAGCGACAAGAGGAAATCAACAGTAAAGGAATCCGAGGAAGACGGAAACCCCTTTATGCCTCCAAATCTGTACCTTCTCCTAATGTTAAGCCAAACAACCCAGTCAGGACAGAACCACAAAACAAATTAAACAAATCTGCATCAGCAACCAAGATAGGTGCCCCTCTGAGAGGACCTTCAAATATGAACATGACAGGACGTAAGGGACCAGTTACTAAGACGCATCCACAAGCAAGTAGTACACCGACAAAAAGTAGTCCAGCAAAATCAAAACTACAAAAACCTTCTCCACCTCAGTCCAAGCCAGCAGTGGCAAACAAACCAGCTACAAAAAATAGTCCCTCACGTCTTCCCACAGCCACTGCCCGGAAACCGGTAAATTCTGCGGAACGACCCAAACCACCTGTTAAGCAAGGAACATTTACGAAAGAATCCGCAGCGTCTAAAAATGTGCCAGTAATTGTTGACATTGACGACTCTCCTACAGATAAGAATGGAAACAGCATACGAGAGGTTAAGATGAGGCAAAAGAGGGGAGATAACTCACAAGAACAGAGAAGATCGAGAGATTCTGATGGAAATATTTCTGAGTCTTGGTCCAAAGCTCTTGGATCTTACAATTTTGTGTTGGAAAATTCTGGAGAAGATAAAAAAGAAAATCAAGCACCATATCGTAGACCATCTGGCTCTACAAACCTCAACGCTAGAAATTCTGGAAGTGGTAGTAATTTAGCTGGATCTAAAGGGAAGCAAGCTGGGACTCCTGGAAATAAGACTGGTGCAAAAATGAACAATAAACTCGGAAGTGGTAGTAATCTGAAGAAAACATTCAGCGGCACATCACTTACAAAATCAGGGAGTGGAGCATCGCTTAACAAGAGTGGGAGTGGAGCATCACTGAACAAGTCCGGCAGTGGTCAAGCACTCAACAGGTCTGGCTTGAACAAAGCTGGCAGTGATCGAACGCTGAACAGGGGAGGGTCCAATACAAGTCTAGCTAAATTTACTGGAAGCAAAGGAGATCTCAAGAAGTCTGACAGTAATGCAAGTCTCAAAAACAATTCTAGGCCTTCAACGCCGGTGGGTAGAAAAAGTTCTGGATCAATTACAGCTTACAAGAAAGTAGAAACAAAACCTCAAAATTCCAGTCAGGAGGAGAAAAGAACTGGTTTGAACTCCTCTGGGAAGAAGCAAGTAAATAGCAGAATAGCTGGTATATGGAAGAGAGAAGACTCCAGTCAGAGTGAGCATGCCCATGCATCACCGAGGGGTATGGCATCCAGACTACCTGTGTCAACAGGAAGTACACCCAACCGCTCACCCAGAAGTGCCACATCACAAAGTACAGGTCGGAGTCCACCAGGAAAGACAAACACGTCAAGAGTTCAAAATGCTACAAACACTGGCGGTAATACAGACTCATCTCGAGATGGTGTGAGTAGAAGTTCGACATACGACAAATTAAATTCCATAAATGACTCCAGTCAGATCCCATCACTAGATGACGATGAACAAGATGATGCTCATAATGTCACGATAGAGGTACTGCCACCAAAATCATTATCATACGACCAAGAGGAAATCAAAGGAGACTATGTACAACTGAGGATAATCCAGGGATCAGAAAGTAGCCTGGATGCAGAAGGAAGCTATATAATCAAGAGTCCCACGAAAAGTAAAAATCAAGAAGAGTCGTTCATCATAATTAGTCCGACGAAAAGTAATAAAAGCGAGGATTCGATAAGTAGTACCAGTAAGTCCGGAAGTCTCACAAAGAGTTGTAAAAGTGACGAGGATTCTATAGGAAATAAATCAGAGACATCATCAATGAGCCGGTCTGGTGACGATTTTGATCTGAAGTCGTTGGAGAAGAGAATCGACTCAAGCACATGGAAGAAGAAGAAATCGGACTTGGATTCATCGTGTTTGCCAAATGCCGACGACACCAGCAAGTCGTTAGCTGCAGTCAAAGCTGTTTTAGACGCATCTGTTGTGAGTGAAAGTATGAATGAAACATTTTCATCAATTTATAATTCTTCCACCATCGAAGGAAGTTATTTAAGTCAAGGAAGTAGAACTGTCAGTGGCTCGAGCTGGAGGCGATATAGAGAAGAATCATATGCCAGCGTGGACCACAGCGAGGACGAAGGGGATAGCGTGTGGGTCAGACGCGACGAGGGTACATCTAAATCGGAGCCGGAACTGAACAAGCACTTGCTAAATCCAAAGAAATCCAAGAAAGAAAAGGGTGAAAGTCGAAGCTTTTTACCCATTAAGGCAATGAAGAGTATGTTCAGCTCCTCCAAAAAGGAGAAAAGCTCGAAATCGGGATCCAAAATGTCTCTGAGTTCATCAAAAGAGAGCATCTACAGTCATAAAGTGGACATGAATGAAATCGTCAAAGCAATTGAAAAGGTGAAGGAAAAAGAAAAGAAAGAGAAGGCGAAAGAAAAGGAGAAGAAAGAAAAAGAAAAATCAAAGCTGGAAAAGGAGGCGGCGAAAGAAAAGGCGAAATCAAAAGACAAATCAAAAAGTGAGAAAGAGAAAAAGTCCAAGGCCAAGAAAGAAGATAGTAGACGTAGTTCGACAAGTAGCGTTGGAAGTAGAAATCGTATAGAGAGTGTTGAACTGAATTACAGTGACGTTTCAAATATTGACGTGTTCGACAAAAGTGAAAAGGCATCTCATTCTTTTTCTCAGGAAAGTGGGATGCCTTCTGGTGTCAAAACGAGTCCCCAAGCAGCTCTTGTTCCTCCTTTTAACTACACTCCAAAAGAAAATGCCAAACCTGTGGAAAACGGTGAAACTAGGGACCAAAGTGATGTGTTTGTGAAACCGTTACCTAAGAAACCAGTAGTGTCCTCAAATACAAACTCAAATACTCCACAGCACATGACTAAGACAGAAATGTTGTTGGCTAGGCGACGGCAGCAGTCATATATTAATAATGTGAACAAAGGCTCTCCGCAGGAAAATTCTGCAGGTGAAATGGACATCTCGGGACAGAAGCGGCAAGGGTGTATGGTCACAACTGTCTAAAGTGACACAAATACAGGACTTCTTAGTGTTACAGAAAATGTGATCATATAGAGAATCTTAGTGTTCAGTGACACGTGGATTGAACAGAGTTTGACAAGAGTTGTGGTTCCTGAATGTGTTCATACCATGATGATCATGGCTTTGTTGTGCATTTCATGGTTGTATTTGATTGCAGTTCCATTGGAGTAGTATAAATCTGCTTTGCATAGATGTTCAAGAGGAAGTACCGTGGGAATAGTGGAAAGTTCAGTGTGTGCTTGATTCTGTCCATCACAGCTCGATGTAAACTGCAGACAAAAATTTTGTGTAAAGATCAAAGATTGTGTTAACTAGTGTAAATGATCATATCTTCATCAAGAATGGATATTGATGCTCCCTTAATCGAATTCACATATAAAACAGGTGCTTGTTGCCATGGGAACAATTTAACCATAGACTGATCATACCATGGGGTGTGGGTAGGGATTTGTAGAGCTCAAGGTTGTATCCCTTTTTTCTCCCATAAATCATTGATCCCTGAAGTCACATTTGGATTTGCCTAAATCATTGGTCTAATGCAGTGTCTATTGGGTATTTTTTGTTTTAGGGTTAATGAGTAAATCATAGTTTTTTATTAACTAAATGGCACTAGGGCATACTTTACTCTTGTGATAGCATTGTAGTTTGCCTCTTTCAATATGAATGATTATTTAGAAACCATGTAAGTAACTGTACATCAAGAAAATGAGAACAGAAAATGGACAGGGGTAATGCAGAAATGTACCAAGCTATAATCCTGCTGATTTTATAATGTTATTTTGCAAAAGACAAAAATTTGTTTTTGGAATTGAATTGTTGGGACAAGATAGATATTTTCTATTGCTTAAATTTTTTCGGAACTGTCTAAGATGTGAAAAAATGAATTTTTTTATGCAAAGTTAATTCTGTAATTGTTGAATTCATATCAGCTAATCCATGAAAACTTCTTTGCTCTCCAATACAAGAATTACTGACAAATATTTGCATAACTTCATATGAAAACTGAAGCTGAAATTAATATATCTCTATTATATAATTAAAAGAGAATAATCCTAAAAAAAACCAATGATTTCTTTTTCTAGTGAGATCTAAGTTGCATCATACTTTAACCAAAGTAAACTGGAGTGGTGGTGCATTATAGTTCACCCCAATTTAGCAATCTACGCCAAATTTGTTTGGTAACCAAATTGCTTAGAATCCAAAAATATTTTTATTTCAAAATCCTCATATTTCAAAAGACATTCTCTCCTGTTACTTCTTGAGGGGTATTCTTGATTTGTTGAGAGAGATCCATATTGTATCTTTTTCATTAGACCTTACAACACTGCAGACCGTATTAGACCAATATTGCACAATAGAAAGGATCATACCATGGTGTCAAAAAGGGTTGAAAGGTTTCAATGTTGTTATTTGTGAATAAGTAAAGAGAAATGGCAAATATTTGGGTTGTATACACTTGCATTGTACAGAGATAACTAGATGTTTACTAATACATGAGCATTTGAACACACCATGCAGTATGTACATAAATTTATGATTTCATCGGAGTTGGTCTATAACAAAATGAAAGGGGATTGACTTTTGACTTTGTTTTAGTCATCCTTCATTTAAAGCATCAAAATTTATTACATATATGTAACAAATTTTGCATGGCTCCGAGGGTAATATGGGAATTTATGGACTGGTCAGGCACCCAAAAATATTTATATGGACCGAAACAAAGCTGAGGTCCATATAGATATTTTGGGGTAACTGACCAATCCATTAACTCCAATATTGCCCAAAGAGCCATGCAATATTTGTTATATTATACCAAATCTATCCAAATTATCTGATGTGTATTAAAAACAAATAGCTAAAATTTCAACAGAATAATGAACAACGGGGGTATATTCAATATTGTAGCTGCAAAGAACTGATGTGCATAGCTGACATCATTCAACAAAGGGCTACGTCATAGCCGCTTTGTTGATTGACGTCAGCTACAATCATCGGCTCGTAGCGGCTATGACATTGAACGTGACCCAGTTATTTCATTACAGAGCTTATGATGACGCATAATGGTATTATGACGTCAAAATATAACCCGTCGGCCCGTTGTCCTTGACTCCAGGCCTATATACGAAAATAGTGACCGGAGCAACTACTAGAATTAAATAGACACTTAAATGAATGAGGTATAATATAGAAAGATAGTAATTCTATTCGGGTATTTTATTCCTCTTCGTTAAAGCACTGAATTCGCTTTAAGTAAATTCATTATTGACCAACTCTACTATATTTGTTTTTGAGTATCATTGATGGTCTGGTCCATACTCCCAGGCCTAAGTGCACTAAATGGGATTTGTGTCAGTTTGAAAACCAAAGTTCTCGTGTGACCTTTTTGTATTTGTAATTTGGAGTTCAGGAGAAACAAACAATCAATGCAAATAGTTACTCGGTACAAATTATGGATATTGTGTGTAACAATACTGTATCTCAAAAGTGCAATATACATGTAATATATATGATTGTCACAGGTTTTTTAATATTCCTGCTTTAAATGATTTTTGCGAGTTGTCTCCCTTTATGAATTGTGCTTAAATACAGTATGTTTGAAACAATAGCTTTATGCCAGTTGATTTTTGTGGAACATGTAGGCAAACTCACTATGTACAGCTGTACAGATTTTTCATCTCTTATTTAAAGTACAATCTTTACAGTTTCATTATATCACACAGAATAATT
>JACSZP010001067.1:0-17408 GCA_016161895.1 Pinna nobilis
TGACTATAGCTCACTTGAGCCTTCGGCTCAGGTGAGCTAAAAAGAAAAAGAATGCAGGAGATGGATAAACTGTTTGGTGTCATAAGATCAACTCAGAATGTTTTACAGTGACAGAGTGAAGGTGGTTGTAGCATTGGACAACCTTTTGTATATATCATAACAACTTGTTGTTAAGAATTGATTAACCACTGGGTAATAAGACATGTTTAACAGGTATAACTGGCATAGTAAGTATATATGATGCAGCTGTGGAAGTGCCCTGCACCCTGGCGCTGGTACATGGATATCTGCATATTTGTGACATGTTATACAATAAAACTTAAGTATGAAAATATACATTATCTACATCAATATTTAATTGTATCTTGTTTTCATACTCAAAACAACTATTACATGTATCAAAAAAACATTATGACCATTCTTATTTTTTATTAAAATTCCTTTCAATAATGTGAAAAATAAAATCAAGTCCTAACACTTTGCATTGTTCTTTACATTTGTGTAATAATAATACATCATTGACACCGATCTTGTTGGCAACATTTGATGCAATGTTTACAAAAAAAACATTCTTGACTCATTCTTATTTATGGCTTTATAACATTAACCTTTGGACATTTTCATTTTGAATAATGGTCGAGTCCTCTTTCAAAATCAGAGATTCGAATGAACTGAAAACAATTATACAAATAAACGAACATTTCATTTTTACCTATTGTTGTGAAATTTCATCATTGCATACAAAATAGATAAGCCATGAGTAGATAACTGTAAATTTCAGAATCCATTTTCTAATTATTTGGCTATCATCATAGCCACCAAGCTAGATATCTAATATAAGTTTTGACATGATGGCCTCTAAACCATTTCAAAATTCATATGGAAATTTAATTGTGAATTTATACTTCAGACTTCTATATAACAGTTTATCACTATTTCATATATCAATGTATCAAAAATTAAAGTTTTTTTTCTGAAATAAGAGAAAAAAAACGCTGAGCTATAAGTTCTACAAACTTTGACAATGGCTCCACCATTTCATCTCAATCAACATAAAATAGTTAGGAAGTACATAAAATATTTATAGGGGATGACTGAGGTCCATATTGTTTATTATTTCATTTGCAAGTCTGAACATAATTAAATACATATGTTCAATATATTGCTCCAAGTTTAAACAATGTACAGCTATAAAGATTTCTTTGCAAGCATGTTTGATGTTCCCCAACGGGTAGTCAAGTATTTTTTTTTTTCACTTTTCCAAAAGGTAGGTTAATTGCAAAGTCACAAGGTAAAAAAATATGGTATCAAATGAAAGCTCTGGTCACAAATCTGCATATGGAATTTTAGATTGCTGTCAGTTATAGTGCAAAAGGTATAGACAAGGTGGGCATATATATGACTGACTTATAGACAGACAGATGGACGAGATTAAAGGCCCTTCTACTTTCACGAAAGCTGGGATAAAGAAACATACAAGTACAGAGAACTAGTAATATGAAAAGTGGAGCATGGTACACATAATGAACCAAGAAAGGCTCAAAGTCTTTTCTATAAAAGTTAATTCACAATCATTTTTATCATAATTTGGCAAAATGTCCAGGGGGAAGAAGAAATATTCTGAAAGTGTGAGTCCAAGTAACTAGAGATATAATAAGAAACTGATCTCCATAAGTACATTTAACCTTGACTTATAATCATCATACCCTAAATAAGTACATGTACTTGGAAACCAGAAATACCTCTCATATACTGAAGAGTTAATATCAAACAGATTAGGCTTTTACAGCAATATCAGGTACATGTATATGTATACCACCCATCTTCTATACATCTACTGGGATGGGAAGATGCACTCCAGGGTCACCATGACCTACAAGTCTAAAATATTCCTACAGACTTTCAGTATTACTTAATTCCATGTGATCTTTCAATTTAAGTCCATTAATTGATAAATTATACACTTATCTCAAATTGACTGAAGCATGGATTTAGTATTTTGTTTTGTTGGCTATAATATTAATATATATTTTGTTTTACACAAAAATCACTTTGATAGATGGCAGAAATTTCTATACAAAACAACAATAAGGCATCATAATGAGAAGCTGGGAATGGTAAGGTTTGGGGTCTGATACACCACACAAGGAAAAGAGAACTCTAGCATATAGATTCCTAATATTACAACAATAAGACAATTGCTTTTGATTTACATGACCTCAGTCATTACATTATAGTTGACCATCTCTCTACACACAAACTCTCTCCAAATAAAATCTCTCATCCAAACTTCCTCCAGCATAAACATGATACATTTCGACTAGAGGTATTGTAAACATTATACTTGTCAATAAGTTATGTTACCTCCTGTACCATACCAATATTTACAGTGAGTACCCAGTACAGTGTACTTCCTTTATCATGGAAAGTACAGTAATGATCTGTAACACTATGGCATATAAGCCATGCATGATATGAATCTAATTATCTCTTAGTTCTCAACAAGCAAAACATAACAAAGCAAAAAACCAGAAAATTGTCAAGGTCATAAAGTAATGACACAATGATTGAAGGCTGAAGTTTATAACATGAGAATTTTGATCACATCTGGCAGATACATCAAGTAAGAGTCAAAGGTCAACACTTCCTTGCTTGGTACTGCTGAACTTGGTGAGCTTCTTGGAACTTTTCCATTTCAAGATATACACGTTCTGAAATAAATATTCAGTAACTCAATTAATGAAATTGTATTAAATTTCACTTTAATATAAACTTGTACTTGAAAAAGAAATCTGATTGGTCAACAGACTGAGTCATTGGAAAAGCTCTAATCCCCACATAGGCCAAGCAAATATGTTGACATATATATGTTACAGATAATGTACCTGTAGCCTCCATAGTTATTACAGATAATGTACCTGTAGCCTACATTTAAACTACAGATAATGTACCTGTAGATATACCTGTAACCTACATAGTTATTACAGATAATGTATCTGTAGCCTACATAGTTATTACAGATAATGTACATATAAACTACAGATAAAATACCTGTAGCCAACAGGGCTCGGAATTAGCACTGGTCCGCTGCCCTGTGGCCAGTAAATAATCCATTGGGACAGTAAATTTCACATCTGTTCTGACCCTATCGTCCAGTGGAAATTAAGAAAAGAAAAGACTACTCTGTATGCTTAAAATACGCCTATTACCAAAATAACAAAATTATTCTATTAGTCTTCATATATTACAGATAATGTACCTGTAGCCTACATATATATATTTTTACAGATAATGTACATGTACCTGTAGCCTACACATATTACAGAGAATGTACCTGTAGTCTTCATATATTACAGATAATGTACCTGTAGCCTACATATATATTTCAGATAATGTACCTGTAGTCTACATATATATTACAGATAATGTACTTGTAGCCTTCATATATATTTTTACAGATAATGTACATGTACCTGTAGCCTACACATATTACAGGGAATGTACCTGTAGTCTTCATATATTACAGATAATGTACCTGTAGCCTACATATATATATTTTTACAGATAATGTACATGTACCTGTAGCCTACACATATTACAGAGAATGTACCTGTAGTCTTCATATATTACAGATAATGTACCTGTAGCCTACATATATATTTCAGATAATTTTCCTGTAGCCTACATATATATTACAGATAATATACCTGTAGCCTACATATATACTACACTGATAATATACCTATAGCCTACATATATACTACAGATAATGTAGTTGTAGCCTACATTTATATTACAGATAATTACCTGTAGCCTTCATATATATTACAGATAATGTAACTGTGGCCTTCATATATATTACAGATAATGTACCTGTAGTCTTCATATATATTTCAGATAATGTACCTGTAGCCTACATATATATTTCAGATAATGTACCTGTAGCCTACATATATATTACAGATAATATACCTGTAGACTACATATATACTACACAGATAATGTACCTCTAGCCTACATATATACCAGGTGAAAACTTGTATCATCCTGTCATTACATATACAACTATTGTGCCTATATTATACATTAACTGTGCAAACTTAAGTGAAGAAAGTGTTTACATTCCCTACCTCTCCACTCATTGATACTAAGTTCCATATCTTCAAAAGACTGATCATATGGCTCAGCAGTGGGTTCATCACTTGGGTCAGCATACTGTATAAGGTATCGGTGGGCAAGAGCTTGTTCTGCAGTTATTCTGGTGTCTGAATCCAAATCTAACATCAACTCTAGGAGATCAATGGCTAATAAGAAAAAGGCAAACGAAGATAAGAAATATATCTCAAAACAAGACACCTTGATATGTATATTGTTGTTTGGTTGTATAGTTGTTTAATGTCCCCCTTAAGAACCTTTCACTTATATGTAGACATCATGTGTACCAATGAAGTCAACTGCAGCATGACTCGGATTTGAAACAATGACCTCACAATCAAAAGGCAAACATGCTAACCACCAATCCATAATATGTATGTACTTGTATAATTAAAATTAAATTTGTATTATCCATTTTTACTATCAAAAGCATATTACACATGAGAGATATAACCCCCCCTCCCCCATTTACAAACTACAAAGAAATGTTCAAGAGTCTTAGTATCAAGTAACAGCTCTGGCCACAATGAATCTACATGCAAAATTTCAAAACCTTATCCCTCATATTCCAAAATACATCACCAAGGTCAGGGCTTTTGTAACAGATTGACAAACAGACTGACAGATCAGATTTAATGTCCCGTTGCTTTCACTCCATTGAAAGACAATAATTTAATATGTAGTTTGAAACAGAAATAGATAAGCATAATTTCAGAACTGATTTGGATAATAAATATAATGAATAATTTGTAAAAATAATAAATAAACCTGCCCAAACTCTGATTACTCTTTAATTGATTTTACATGTATGGTATGGTATTGTTGTACGTCCCACTCAAGAATATTTCACTCCTATGGAGACGTCACCATGTGCCGGTCAAGGGCTACAAATTTTGCCTATGCTTGGCACTGCTGGCTGTAGAGCAGGGAGGGTTCTTTAACGTACCAACACCTACTGTGACAGGGGGCCTCGGTTTTTACTGTCTCATCCAAAGGACAGGGACGGCCATCGAGGAGTGGAGCTGACACGGCTCGAACCCAGATCTTCCGATTCACAGTTGAACACACTCAGCCACGGAGGCCCCTGATTTTACATGTACAAACAGAATAAACATTTGTGCTTGTTGTAACATAAAATTTGGAAGGCTAAGCATAATAAATTTCAACATTACTTATCTTTGTTAAAATCATAAGATTTTAAATGTCCCTCTATATCTGATAGCAATTTTAGCATAGAAAAACAGTATATTACTATAAAAAGTGAATTGATTATGGCATAGATGAATGTGATCCCTACAAGAGACAATCCATAGACAAAAAGAGATCAAAATTGTGTGGAAGAGCACTTGTCCTAGAGCTGTTGTATACAAAATTCAAAATGTTGGACACGCCAATTCAACAAAGTGTACAATTTGCCTCTCTGTGGACTGTGGTCAACTTGACTTAATGTAGAGTGAATTTAAATCTCAGATCATTCTATAGTGCTAAATCTGCCATTTGTAAAACTTCAAAAGTTACACTTTTTATAGTATAATGATAAGATTTCATTTCCTTGGCACACACCCCATATATATGTATATATAGATAATACAAAACACAATCAACATTTCTATTATAAGAATACTGCATTTTTCAGTAAGAACACTATGTAATAAAAGATGACCAAAACAAATAAAAACAATACAAAATAGAACTTACCATAAGGATTAGCACCTATAAACACTTCCTTGAAATCCTTCTTTGGCCACCTTGGCATAGATGCTACATAATTTCTTGCCTGTAAAAGAAAAATAACTGTTACACTGAAATCTCAATGTTGATTCTGAAAAATAAAACCTAATCTGGTGAAATAAAACAAAATCAGAACATGAGATCATAAAGAGATCTTGATGCCCAACATCATTACACCTTTAGTAGTGTTATGACACATCTCCCCTTTCTATGAGATCTCGCACTGTTCAATAAGTAGACCCCTTTCTTCTTTTATCAGTTCTGTTTCAAAACCTAAACTGCACCAAAGCAAATACTGCTTTTTTTCTATCACACCTTAAGGTACTTTCTGTGATAACTTCATCTTTTTTAAATACATAATTTTGCATCTAAAACTGTTTCAGAGATACAAATATGTAGTTGGATGCATTGTTGTTTTTAAAACACACCACTCAAGAAACTTTCACTTATGGACATGTTACCATATGCAGGTGAAGGGCTATCAATCTGGTCTATGTTTTGCACTTATGGCTGTAGAGCAGGGAGGCTACTTTAACGTGCCAACACCTACTGTGAATCAGTAATGTCTCATGAATAGTAATTACTGGACTCACTGTTTAAATCCTAAGTCCCTTCTCTAGAGCCTCTGTGTTTTATTAGTCCTAAATGTGGCATACAAAGCTAGATCCAAACAGGATCCTCTGTGTGAAGTTTGAAAAAGTTCTTTTCAGTACTTTCTGAGAGATATTAATGTTCAGAGTGAATTGTTTAAATATGCACAACAACATCAGACAATAGGTCTCAGACAAAGGGTTATTTGACTAGGCCACCATCAGTATCATGTTGGACTAAAAAGATATACAAGATAGAGTGTTCTCTGGAAATTTTGGTAATTTAAGTTATACTTAGCCAGTATGACAAGAACGTACATGTATATACCCTATAACATTGCCTGAGGTACACAGAATAGTTAACTGAGAATATCTACTGAGTACTTACCTCGGGAATAGTTAACTGAGTATATCTACTGAGTACTTACCTCGGGAATAGTTAACTGAGAATATCTGCTGAGTACGTACCTCGGGAATAGTTAACTGAGAATATCTGCTGAGTACATTTGTACTTACCTCCGGACTGTTGATCTTCTCCAACAACTTTTGATTTGGCGTTCCGACAAGGGAGAGTACACGGGTCAGTTGATCAATGTCTATTACACTGTCAAGGATCATTGTACAAACACACAAACGTTACAGGAGACAACCTGTATACCACATTCTGTAGTATCTGTATGTTTACTAGTGTGTACATGTATATGAAAGAGAATCTAGCAACCATTGTACTGTTGGACATCCTATATGAATCTTGATGCCCATCATTGTTACATCTTAAATAGACATGTGACAGACATGAACACAACAGAGCGTAGAAAAAATTCTGTGAAGCACAAAGTTTTCTGTTAAACTGCTGTACGCTGTGACCTCCTATTCATCAGATTATTTCCCTTAGCGGGAGAAGCAGTTCACATTATGTAACCACTCAATAGCTGTCCGGTGAGAGAATTAGTTCCATTTTTTCTGTCCTTATATAATGAACAAATATTGAAATTTACTCTTTTCTCCACACCATTCTATGTCAACAAACTCGAGCTACTCACTAAAAATTGGCTGCAGTATTATCTACTTCACTGATGTCATCATTGAAAAACAGTTCCTCGACTGTGGGCAACATAATTGTTCACGCATAACCTCAACATGATGAAAAATTCATACTGTAACATAGCCAGCAGAAAAACAAAATCGGAACAAAATGACTGAGCCTACACTAGTCACTGTCAACGGGGTTTTTTTCTTGTAAGATTTTATGCTCGTTAGAAACAAACAAATAAATTTTTATTTTTATATTTTTTCAATATGTCTACTTTTATGTATATGAGACAAACTTAGTCACTCTACTGTCAAGTAGCCCACTGTGATACAGGGATTGACATTAACGGTAGCCCGATTGCCCGGGGCAAGTGAAACTAGTGTTCGGACAAGTGAAAACGTCAATATGGTTGCCCGACTGGGCAAGTGAATTTTTTCTTTACTGTACATCTGTCCTTTTCCATCCATATCAATTTAACACACACGAAATGACACATTTTTGTAAATTAGATATGAATGATGTACTTGAGGAAAAAATCAAATATTAACTCAAATTATTTTCTTACTTCTTCAAGTCATCGTCTGTTCATTCAGCGCAGGCCGGTCTATATCAAGGTATTAGGCTTAGTGATAAGGAAGAAGTCAGTAGATGTCTGAATAACTGATTTCTTCAATGCCACTGTTTTTAATCCTACAGCTTGGATTACGTTTGGCTTCAGTTAAATACATCGACTTTCGTTTGTCACTAACTTGTACTTGGTTAAAAACGGTAAAACATTTATTTTATCTTTTCCCAATGAATTTAAGATTCAATTAGATCTAAGCCTAGATCTACTGCACTTGGTTCACCCATGAATGATGGAACATGATTAATGAACTGGTTGATCTTTTAACCTCCTAACACCAGCAATGCCACTGACTCGGAAAACAAATAAATAAAATGTCATAAATGTTTATTTTTTACATAAAAAATCCTTCATCGAGAAAATTATTTGGAAAATTTACGTCCTTTAAGCAAAAATTTGAAAGAAAAGTCGGACACAATAAACTTATAACACATCGGTGTAGGCCTAGATTTACTATGGAGTTGTAGTAAAATATCCTTAAATACATATTCACATAATGTTTGCATTTCGCTATGGCAACCTAAAAATAATGCTTCTCAACTTACATTGATTTAAAACTAATTTGTTTATTTTAAATGATTTAAATTTCCATTGTATTTAACATAAAATTGTGAATTTCCTACTGTTATCTAGTAACGCTTGTGTTTGGGATATCGGTAAAAATACCAACCTTCAAACTTTCGGAAGCAAGCGTCATAGCAACATGTACAATGGCAAAACAGTCGTCACTGTACACAATTTTTGGAGGAAAAGAAGATCTGTTTTAATCATTGTTGTTATTTTTATTATGTGAGATTCCGGCAACCAAGAATTACATTCGGGCAAGTCAATTTGGAGCTTTATTTGACCGAAGGGCAAGTATATATTAAAGTTAATGTCAATCCCTGTGATAGAAGAATATGTGTACTTTTATGTATACAAGACAAACTTACAGTCACTGTACTGTCATTACAGTCACTGTACTGTCAGGTAGCCCACTGTAATAGAACAATATGTCTACTTTTATGTATACGAGACAAACCTACAGTCACTGTACTGTCAGGTAGCCCACTGTAATAAAACAATATGTCTACTTTTATGTATACGAGACAAACCTACAGTCACTGTACTGTCACTCAGGTAGCTCACTGTAATAAAAAAAATATGTCTACTTTTATGAATAAGACAGAAAATCCTACAATCAATGAATACTTCATTACATTAGATTTATGATAAGTGCACAAGACATTGTTGCCACAGACTTCTGAATGTACTGCAAAAGTTGCTTAACATTTTGACAACTGTTATGACTCTGAGTTTGTTGTGATAAAGACGTTAGCTCCATGTGTACCTTAACCACATCTGATGAAGCCAAGACACCTGGGCTTTCTTTACTGGCATTACTCTCTTTTGAGGTTAGTGGCACGCAGGTAGAACTTTATAATGGCTTACAGTTGCTGAGTGAATTGAAGAAAACATCTTAAATACTATGTAACATAATTAAATACAGACTGAAGGATACGATCTGTTCCTGGGAAAAGAGGTTTGCCTGTCAGCATCTCTGCCATAATGCAACCAACGGACCAAATGTCCACTGAAAACAAAAACAGTAATCTGTACACATCAAGAAAAAAATAAAGCTTATTCCATACTGCAGTTTTGGAGTCTAAAATCACAATTAATGATGGAAACACAAAATCAGAAACCATATTATATTTAGATATCATAAATATCCATGACTATGATTATTTGAAATAAACTGGAAACTTTCTACACCTGAGTGCAATAGGATATTGCTTTTGTCTGGTTTTCAGAAATATCGCCATTTTTTATTCAATGCAACACTGGGGTCACAGATTATGGCTGGTGCCCAAAATACACAGTTTAAAAGCAACTGAAACTAGTACCAAAAAAAATTCCATCAGATATGTTTAATTTCAACATAAGTTCAGTTTATGTAGTGTCCAATTTGAATAGTTTTTTACTGTAAAAACGTTATACATGTATTTATGATAAGTCTCAGAGTTTAGGGAGTGTATTGTCAAATATATGTATTTAGACAAGACGCAGATGATCTACTTTGGCCAAAGGCCAGATGATACAACGGAGGATAAAGGAGAGTATTACCAAAAATAGGTAGGTATTTTCTTATAGCTTATATGCATGAATTCTACCTGTTCTTTTTATTATTCTATTCATGTTTACTTCAACTTTGGCCGCAAAAAATGCATTCTTCCTCTTTGTAAGTGAAGTAAAAGTATATGCCAGATTAATTGGCCTGTTGTTTATTTATATTTCAATTTAATCCATTTCTGCTGAACATACAATCTTTCACCTCTGCAGCATTTTTAACAAAGAATCTAACCACAAAAGCACTCGTAAGTCAAAGGTGAATAAAATTTTGATGTTGATCATTTGATAAATTACTATTTTGATTCAATAAATATAGTCACAACATGATTAACATCAGTGATGAAAATCAAATTTTATGACTACCGGTAAAATAACCATACAAAAAATGTTAAGTTGAAAAATTGATAACTTACCATTACGAGTGATTATGATCGTAAGATTTTTTGTGAAAAGGACCCCTGGTATACATGTATAAGTACATATACCAGTCTCTGTTGCGTATATACAAATATATACCAATTAAATTGGTCTCTGTTTTGTATAAATAAAAAAGTCATTCTATAACGAATCAGCCTGAAGCGAATCCAGTGCTATAACAAAGAAGAATAAAATCCTTGAAAAAGAATTACTATTTATCTTTGCATGTACAAATGTAGTAAATTCTGATGCGTAAAACGAAGGATGCTATAACGAAGTCAAAAGTCAATCCCCTCTGACTTTGTTTTAGACTAACTCCACTGTACCTACCAGTTTGAGAGTAGTGCATCCAGTTGAGAACAATTTCTGGGGCTCTGTACCAGCGAGTGGCAACATAGCCTGTCATTTCATCCTCTGTGTGGCGTGCTAATCCAAAATCTAGAATCTATAGGAAAAGAATCAAAGTCAATGATCTACACTTGGTGTGTCATGTGGCATACTTATATACTTATTATGATACATATACATTCATGTTGAGGGAAATGTAATTTTTCAATTTTGACAAGAAATTTATGAGAAATTATTTCCTCTGACCTTCAAGCTGACTTTGTTTTTTGATTGGCTTTGTAGAATGCTTGATAAAATGCGCAGATGTGACTTAACAAGAATTGTTCATTGTTTCTGAGGTTGATCTTCTCTGTGTCACAACATATCAGACAAAGTAAAAATTACCTTTAGTTCACAGTCCTCATTCACAGCTATATTGCTCGGCTTCAGATCCTGGGTGGAGAAAAATAGCACAGAGTGCAGGGTTAGAAAAGTTATGCAACAGCAATATAGGAATTAATCCTACAGATAATGTCTGCTATAGTAAGTACATAGTAAATGACATCACAACAAATTGTGTTGTACAATACCAGGACAAATCTGTAGCAACCTTTGCTGCTACAGTGTAGACATTGCTCATTTATATATTTCATTTATTCATTTTAATTTTTTGTTCATGCCTGGTACCAATAATTTCTATTTGACTATGTGGAGGATAGGAAATATCTACTATTTCATAAAATCCTTTTAGAATAAAGATGGGGAACTTTGGTGGTGAGATTCATAGTAGAGGTATCATAAGACCCACACAACATTTGGGAGCTACAAATACTGAACTCGTTCAATATTCATTGAATTTTTTTTAACAAGTGGAAATATCCTTTTATCTTAAGTCTGCACTGGGCAGTGATTCATCCTTTAGAAATAATACAGTAAACAAAACTGAAGTAGTTAACCTCTACAAGCAGGGTACATATAATATAATACAGCCTTTCCTTATACAAAGTAACTTGCTTACCCGGTGTATGATTCCTGCTGAATGTATGTACTGAAAAGATAAAAAAAATGTCAAAATACAAACACATCTTCATATACGCTTATTTGTTTGTGGTGGTTGGACACAAAAGTACATAACAAGTGACATTTCTCCTTGTAAATGTATTAACCATGTGTGGGGGGTCTCCATATCTGAATGGTTAGAACATTGTGGTTAGTCTCCCACCTCTTGTCAGTACAGGTTCAAGCCTAGCTGGAACCTGAGTTACATTCTCTGAAGTTTGCTTGTGGAAGGCTGGTACACAGGTCTTTACCCCTGTACATTTATAATCAGGATTTCTCTTCCACCAATAAAACTAGCTGCCACCATGTCTGAAAGATTGTTGAGCGTGGCATAAAATCAAACAAAACAAATATTAACCATACACAAGTACATGTAGCAGCCTAGTACATGTACATGCTAATTGACTTCATACCAATGAAAGGTCCATATGTGGACACTATACAATCCTAGAAGTATAGCCTACTATGCTAGTACATAGTATTCTAGTCTGCTTCTGTTCTAAGACATTCAAAGGGAAATGTTTCATTACCTCTGAAAAAATACCATAAGTCAGAAAAAAGTACAGAAATCTATTCATTTATTGTCAATTACTGTAGTGGATCTCAGAGTGCAGTTATCAGTTAATTATTATCTTTATCTAACTCATTTTAGTTGTTTTCAAAATATCTAAAAAAGACTTTTTTTTCAAAATTAACTAATAACAGTAGAAGAAACTTGAGAATCAACTAACAGGAGTTGTTGAACCGGTTTCTAACATAATCAAAAACCTGTTTAGACATAGAACATTATTTCAAGTCTATTTCGCCCACCAACAATTAATTATGAATACATGTATGTGCAAACAGTCCTATTTTATATTCAAAAATTAAAATTTAAAATTATTTGGTAAAAAATGGATTTATGATCATTATAACCATTTAACACAACTTGTAAAATGTGAGTGGTTGAAAAGGAATCGATTTGTTTAATGTAATGAAATGGAATGCATATTAAATAGCTGGATTGCTTTTACTGAAAGGAAACCAGTCATAGTGCAGCCTAAAAGCTTCTGATCAACAACCAAATTACTGAAGTTACAGCTAGCTTGGGATGACAGACCAAGGGAGGTAACTCAAAAGAGTTGCAACTACTAGATAGTAGTTATTATAAAAGCACAAAGCATGTATTGCTTACAAAGATCATTTCAATGAAGTTTTACTATAACTGAAGGACACAGGCAAAACAGAATTAGGATAAGCTCCCTCTCACTCCAAAAGGACAACTAAATATTGTGACAAATTTCTGCTGATGATGAAAAGTTGTGTACATTGTAGAACTTACCTTGAGTCCTCGTAGGATCTGATACACCAGGAACTGTACATGATCGTCACTAAGCTTCTGAGTCTTAATTATATTGTTGAGATCTGCACCCATTAAAGGTGTCACGAGGTAGCTGGTAATATATAAAATGTTAAGTATTTACAAATCTGAAATGTTCATAAAATCTTACCACAACTTGTCATTCACACGAAGGTATTTTTAATAGTTTTCTACTGAGATTTTTTTTTTCATGAGCAGTTGCATTCACACACCTATGTTGAATTAAAAGTGACCCCTTAAGGTTTTTAACCTGGTACAACTTAGCCAGATCAATGAATTTGTTTATTTGCTCTTTTTTTCTACAATTGACGGAAAACTAATTAAGAAACCTTTATGCAAATGACAAGAGGGCCAATATCCCAATGGTGGCACTTACATACTACAGTGTAAACATACCTGACGAAACCGGAGGTTCAATGGAAGAAGAGTATTAATGACCTGTATAGCCTAGATGGGATATCTTAGCATTTACAACCATTTACATATGCAAATTAATCATATTGATAATTAGGTATTTAGTGATTAATGTTTTATTTGCTGTTTGGAAAATGTGGACCAGTAAATAACAGTAAACCAGTAATTTTCATATTACCCATAACATTCACAAAGAGAATGATGCGGTTGTCAATGAATCCATTTAAATTTTAATACATGTACATAACATGAGTAAATTAATGTAAAGGTAGAGCTGTTTTGGTTTTCATACCATTCGTCTATTCAGAAAAGTATTCTTACTCATACTGTCAATTTGTTTCCTTACAGAAAAAAAAATCTGATATAAACATTTAGTTATGCTAATACGAGTATAGAAAATACAATATGCTCTGTAGCACCTTTCTTATACAAGTTCACTTATTTAAGTATACATACCCTGGAATCGTCATGAAAAACTATGAACAGATCAACCCCTAAAGAATGCCAGAATTGCTAGTTATTAACTGGAGTGCTGATTGATGGAGCTAAATATATTAACAAGGGAATTCCAAATCCCTGGAATGTTCAATATGACAAGAATAATCATAAACTTCTGTAGTGTTGTATAGAGATGTACAGTTTCTGAATCAATGACATGAAAACTATAGCTCTCCAGATTACACTTAAGGGGAACTACTAGCTCCAAAAATGACCAGAACAAGTTCTTTAGACCCTATGAAAAAGTGGCAGATCAAAGAACATAAATAAATCTTGCACATAAAAACAAATACTTACACATCTTGAAATTCTTCAAAAGTTCGTGTAGGGGTAAATACATCCAGGAGACCAATAATCTGAAATGACAAAAATGACTGTTATAATGGTCAATGATAGAAAGGGATGATTCTGTAGTGTTGAATCTAGGAACTGAACAGGGAACACTATTCCATATGAAAAAGGGCACTTTTAACACATAAAGACTGGTTTTGAGGGCACACTTATGCATACTTATAAGTTATATATCCTCCACATACTCACTCAAAATACCTTTTATTGAATGATAAAAGAACACCTTTTCCTAAGAAACAGAATCATTTAATAATTTCTATCTTGTTCAGTCTATAAGTCCTATAGGTCACATTTTTGGTACAGGAAAGGGTATGCCACATAGAAATAGGGCATGGCTCAGCACCATGCTACATACCTCTATGACTATATTTAATACTATGCCACTGCTAAGATCTAGACTTGAAATTAAGAATACCCTGGAACACCACTAACATCTCAGGATTTTTATATACAGTGTAACCTGTTTTAAGAGACCATCCAAGGGAAGAAGAAAAAAGGGTCACATATGACAGGTGGTCTCTTAATTCAGGTGATTTATATAGGAAAAAATTATTTTGGGAACCATACATTAAGGTCACATAAGACAGGTTTTCCTTTAATTCAGTGGGTCGCTAAGGCAGGTTAGACTGTATAATTAATGTAGAGGTGAGCTAGGACAATGACCTTTGACCTGCAGTAAGCTCTGACTGTATCACTACCATGTTATCTGCATTATGTCATGGAAACCTTGACCTATGATCTTTGAATTTGATCTTTGGCAATACCTGTCTACATCATGGCAATCCCTTGTGTATTCTTACAATTTTTAAGAGGCAATATTTACCTTTGGCCTACTATCTAATTCTTAAGCCAGATCTAGCTGTACCATTATAAACTTGCATAACTTTCACATAAGGTCATAATGTCAGGAATAAAGCCTCTGATAGATGGGATAAAGTGTCTCTTATTCTGTGTATAGGATTTAATGATTATGGTGTAAAGAGAGCCTCATAGGTGAAATACCTGTAGAACCCTATGATGACTGTACATGTGAAAATAGGAGTAAAGTAGATATGCAGATAAGAGGACAATGTGTTAGCAGTCAGACATCTGTAGATATATCGGGTGATGAACTACTTCCTGTGTAAATACTATGTCACAGAGATAGTAATACTACAGACCATACACACTGACAAACTCCTGCCATACTCTCAGCCAGGATAAGTGTTGGATCCCAATGTGACTAGAGGTTATCATTGTTTACAGAGTGTACTTCACAAGGAAATACTTAGACCATAACTGCCATGTACATCTATACATCTTAAGTATTAGCAAATAAGTCAAATAGAGAAATGCATTCTTTGATGAAAAGGTCACAGGACAGACAGTCAATGACTCCAAGTAAATGAAGTATAACCTATCAGATACTTGTAAAGCATGGGGCCCAACAAATAGGTGTAAAGTGTAGGGCCAATTAGATATGTGTAAAGTGTGGGCTAAATAAGATATGTCAGGTAAAGTGTAGGACCCATCAGATATGTCAGGTAAAGTGTAGAACCCATTTGTCACATATGTCAGGTAAAGTGTAGAACCCATCAGATATGTGTAAAGTGTAGAGCTAATCAGATATGTCAGGTAAAGTGTAGGGCTAATCAGATATGTCAGGTAGAGTGTAGGGCTAATCAGATACGTGTAAAGTGTAGGACCCATCTGTCAGATATGTCAAGAAAAGTGTAGGACCCTTCAGGTATGTCAGGTAAAGTGTAGGGCCCATCAGATATGTGTAAAGTGAAGGACTCATCAGATATGTCAGGTAAAGTGTAGGATCAATCAGGTATGTAAGTGTAGGGCTAATCAGATATGTGTAAATCATAAGACCCATCAGATATGTGTAAAGTGTTGGGCTAATCAGATATATTAGGTAAAGTGTAAGACCCATCAGATATGTGTAAAGTGTAGGACCCATCAGAAATAAGTAAATCATATGGCCCATCAGATACCAGTATGTGTAAAGTGTAGGACCCATCAGAAATAAGTAAAGCATTGAGCCCATCAGATACCAGCAGGGAGGGAATTAAGGATTGGTGATGGTAACCTATTTACGGGTTACCAGGTTTGAGCGTCTGGTAACCCATTTTCAAAATGGGTTACCACCTTTTTTTTCTACAATTGTATGCAATTTTATAAAATTGTATGTATAAACAATGTACATGTACATTCTCTGGTTACAGCTACTTCCAATGGCTGTGTACCATTTCCTTGTATATACAATCATGTACAAGATATAATGCAGATCAACTTTGTTGATACATGTACATGTCCTATGCACTTTATCATAATGTTGAAAATAAAAAAGTATTGTATTTTCTTTACTCTGCAGCCAGTCATTGTCTTTTATTTATCATTCAGGAAAAGCATATGGATCTACCAGCTTTTAAGTAAAATACCCAGTGGGGTTCATTGATGTATTTAAGACAAACTTCACAAGAATGTGTTGACCAACAATAATAAATCTCAACAAGAAACCGCTAAAGGCGGTATGGCCGGATTGCAGGGCCTTGACCAAAATTGAAAACAAATATCTCTGTATGTACATCCTTCCATAAAAAAATATTTACTTCAATTGAAATATTAACCAAATGTTGATCCCTACCCAAATTACTATTTTGATCCACCCCAAAAAATTCAAAACCACATAATTCAATTGCACTTGCCACAATTAATCTACAGACCAAATATGAAGTCTTTATCTCTATT
>JACSZP010001069.1:0-10191 GCA_016161895.1 Pinna nobilis
TATGAGGTGGGTTCATTAGAACTGCTGTAATAGCAACATTTTACATAAGTATTAGTCTCTCGGCAGAGAAAATCACAGGGAGAATGAGATTAAAATTAACTTCAAACATTACTAAGTATCTGCTATCTAAAGAGGAAAAGTTATAAATCAAAAGAAAAACAACTAAATGATATCTTTAATTCTCAGAAAGGTCATGTAGCAAAGTCTGTACCAATGGTAAAAATGCGCATGGCAACGTGATACAGCTATTTGTTAGCAGCTATGATATGTTTATATATATGTATGTAAGCAAAGTGGAACACAGGACTGATGTAATCCTCCTTTATAAGTCAGCATTCGATTCATTTTCACGTTCGCATACACATGGTCATACACCTTTCAACTTCGTAAGTCATACGCTCGTCATGTGATTGTCGGCCTCTTTTCGCTGTTCGCGTTGCTTTCCGAGGCAAATTCTTCTTTGATATTGGAACCTTTGACAGAGAGGAAGAACAATTGTCATCTAATATCAGAGGATAAAAGGAAAACGGAGGAGACAAACCCCATATACTCATTGTTTCTATCTAAAATTCCAAAGGGCTGTTTTTGGAAAGGAAAAACATGAATTTGTTTGTTGGTCGGTTGGTTGGTGGGTTGATTAGTTGGAATGCTGCCAAATGTCCCAATCTTCCACTTATGTTAAGACTTCAACAATATTAATGAAGTGAAAAGGTTGGGCTATGCTTGGCACTCATGGCTTTAGAGCAGTAAGGGTTCTTTAACGTGTCGACATCTACTGCGACACTGGAACTCAGTACCTACTATCGTATCCGAAAGCCTCCTGCAACGCGACGCAAATTCGAACCTACGTCCTTACGATCTAAAGTTCAAACTGTTCCGCCGGTTAAAAGATTGAGAACTCCTTAATATAGATTTTAACCAGTTATGCAACCTTGGATCCGAACTACCGACCAAGTTTTCTTGAGGGAATCACTCAACTGTTGCCACACTCAGTCAAATGCTATTTGTTAATAATTTTTATTATTGTGAGTCCGAAGGGCCCGGGGTTCGAATCCGCGCAACGCCACACTGCGGTTCGTCGTCCCTGTCTTTCAGTTGAGACAGTAAAAACCAAGGTCCCTTGTCACAGTAGGCGTTGGCGCGTTAAAGAACTCTACGACCATAAATGCAAAGCATAAATCTGTCGCCCTTCACCGACACACGATGACGTCTCCATATGAGTGAAATATCCTCGAATGGGACGCTACAAAACAATCCAACAGACAACAACATTATTGTGTGACATCATCAAAGTAGAAAGCTTGTCAAAGTGGAGTATGACATATTCTATTTAAGGAAGCGTAAACAGATAATTCAAATGAATGAAACCAGCACCCAAGCCTAGTTAAGGGTCTGTAAAACCACTTGTGGGCACCTGAGTTCGAATTTCTATATCGTCAGTTGATAATGGCAAATTCTGCTGCCAGGATTCAGAGTGGATTTATCTTGTAAAGTGGGAAAGATATGTGCAAATGATAGAAGCCACTGAAACTCTTTAAAAATAAGACTTTCATGTTTAAAACTGTGATTACTGAAATACGATCAAGATAACACTAATCGAATACATTATAAAACTCTAAATACCACCTGCCCACTTTAACCTATGATGATGGACAAATTGTAAAACACGGGTGAAGACGGAGAAAGTTTCTTCCGGAGAACTTTTGTGGCCTTTTTATTGCCATTCTTCTTGTAAGGGATATCATAATTGTTTAGTTTTGTTAAATTTTTATTACTTTAACTGATGAAACTTGATAACCCTCTATCCTTTTGAATTCGTCGTTTAAAATCGAATTTTTCGCTTAGCTGAACCGGAGATCGTAACAACATCCGACAGGTAAATAGTCGGTCAGGAAGACTAATAACCGCGGAGGAATTTGATGTAGCGCTCTAGTAAGTATTTATCTTATTAGATGAAAGACTCCAGTTATTTAAATAGATAAGATGTCTGATGCACAAAGGGGAATAAATATATAAGCTACCATTATACAATTGTTCGCACCCCTGCTGTGTATGTTCTTTACTTTTCACCCATATTTACTTTATCAGAATAGAATACCCGTGGCCGAATGGTTAGAGCATTGCGCTTTACACTACTCGGTTTCTCGCCTTTTGTCATCGCGAGCTCGAATCTCGCCAGAACCAAAGTTGATTATGTGAAAAAATTGTTAGTTAATATTTGGAAGGTTTGGGTCTCTTTCCGTATGTATCTGTACTGTAGATCCAGAAATTTTCGCGGAACCTTATTTTGGCGAATCGGTAGCCATGTAATTATTCGCGATACTATATTTTCGCACTTGTGCATGTAAAGTGTAAATGTTTATGTTGTTTGAGCATGTTAATCTGAAATATGTAACGAGAACTTTATTTTAGCGAGTAAATGCTCTCGTGTAATTACGCGAAAATAAAATTCTCGCGAATAAAACTGGATTAACAGTAACCGGGTCCTCACCTCCATCAATACAAAGTAACTACCGCAATGGAATTTAGATAGTGTCGAGTGCGGCGTTAATTAAGGAAATAATACATGTAATAATAATATAAAAAAAAAAGAATAGAATGTTACAGAAATAAGTAAATAAGTTAAGGCGAAGATGCCAAACGGTCATTAATGACAGTTGATTTCTTAATTCAGGTGGTTTGTAGAGGAAACAAATTTCCCCTTTAAATTCATTCATTCAGAAGACAGAAGGCAGATAGTCCTTTATTAAGAGGGTCGCTCATACAGTTTATACCACAGGTCTTGTACGCCATTTTTTGTTGGTTGGTTGCATTGTTATTTTATATTTCACTTAAGAAGTGTAGTGACGTCACCGTGTGTCTTTGAAGGGCGACGAAGTTTAGCTTCGCTAGGCATTTCTGGCTGCAGAGCAGGGAGGGTTCTTTAAAGTACAGAATCCTAGCTACTATGACACACAACCTCGGCTTATACTGTCTCATCCGGAAGACAGGGACAGCCAATCGTACCATGGTTTCGGCTCGAACTCTCGATTCGAAAATGAATAATAAGAATTAAACTAATATTAATTGTGATAATAATGATTATAGTTTTGATGATATCTATAATAATAATTCTTATAATGTTATTGATAATTATTATATTGATTATTTAGTAAAAATTAATCGATATCAAAGTTAATAAAGTCAATGATAACAAGCTATATTAAAATAAGCAATTTGACGGTTGAAAACAGAATAAGAACGATAATAATAATAATAATAATAATAATAATAATAATAATAATAATAATAATTATAGTAATAATAATAATAATAATAATTATAATAATAATAATAATAATTATAGTAATAATAATAATAATTATAATAATAATAATAATAATAAATTGCATAGTAATAATAATAATATTAATAATAATAATAATAATAATAATAATAATAATAATAAAAGTCACCAATAGCTTTTTGTTAATATTTCCATTTTAATTTTTTCGGTCTCGAAAATAACTCATTATACTTATAGACTTTGATTCTTTATCTATCAACCTCCTTATCAGATATGTAACTATGATAATCACCCCCATTATCAATAATAGAACAAGTATTACACATATTTTCCGCTGTTTTCCTTGGTTCACCTCGACATGCCGATAGATTTTGACAACTCCCGGAATATTTATCAACGCCAAGTCCTAGACGAGATAAAAATAAGAAGAACGGGAAGTCACCCATACGTCTTGGTAATTACTCAACGATCCTCATTATTGTTATCCCAATAAACTTCAAACGTTTAAGAGACCGTTAGTTTCGCTTCCTGTCGAGCTTTATTATAGCTTATATCATTTTCTGGCAGGAACGATTTGCGAAACACAAGCGACCCTGATAGTTACCGGTCATTTAACATCGGTCACAATCTTTAGTGGGACAATTTTCTTTATGGTGTTTGTTTGTATGGCTCGTGCCCTAGGGGAGCGTAATTAGAGGGACAACTTTGCAGGCGACTGCGGGCATCTGTTCATATTTTCCAAATGAAAGTCCGACAAATAATGATAAGTATTGTCCAACATAAAGACAACCCAGCAGGCGAGCCGTTCATTTTCCCACGTCTTCTTAGCTGGATGCGGATAAATACCACCGTTTTCACACTTCCTAATATTCATGAGACCTGGGAACTTTTGATTGGTGTCACTATCGGTGTAAAATCTCCTGCCCTAGGTAAAAGACATTAATTGCTTGGTCGACGATTTAAACTATTTCGTATTCTTGTACTTTTTTAATTCGACCGGAAAATCGACGACTTACTCTTAAATAGGCATGCTGAGTGCAAAAGCTAGATCTGTGTAAATTAAGATGTTTCGGATGCTTGTGAGATGATAAGATATTCTGGTTTGGAAGATATTTAGATACCCCCTTCCCAGTGTGTAGACTCTGATTGAAACTTGTTTATGTATCCTCCGTCTTGTCCGCTGTATGTCAATCTTCCAGTGATAGTTATGACGTAAGACTCAATTCTGATTGTTCATATGACCTAGCAGAAGACAAGAGCGGGGAGCAAAAAGACCATTAGGGGCCTCCGTGGACGAGTGGTTTGCGTGTTCGACTTCGAGCCGAGGGGCCCGTAGCGTCACTCCGCGGTTGGCCGTCCTTCTCTTTCGGATGAGACAGTAAAAACCTAGGTCCCATGTCACAGTAGGTGTTGGCACGTTAAAGAACCCTCCCTGCTCTACGGCCAGCAGTGCCGAACACAGACAAAATGTGTCGCCCTTCACCGGCACACGGTGACGTCTCCATATGAGTGAAATATTCTTGAGTGGGACGTTAAACAACAACGCAACAACAACAACAACAACAACAACAACAACAAAAAGACCATTAATATATATTTATCATACATGTTGATATATCAGAAGCGATGTCTAAGTGAAAGTTAAGGTGGGAGATAAGTACCTCCTGCATTGTTGCTATAAAAGCGTTTAAAACCACTTTCGGATTGTTACAGTTACACCATGGCACAATCAGTTGATGCTTCAGAGTTGTTTCCCTTTCCTGAGGTTTTTCGCAGATCATAAACGAGCCACACACTACTAGTAACTGGGATCTAGGTTCTTTCGGACACTTGGTTTTTGCATCTATTTCACACGTTGAAACCGTTATTATTCTAGACTACTAGTAGTTATATTTTTAGGACATAAATTTTTGAATATCCTTTGCTGCTTCTTCAATTTACAAATACAAATGGAGGACCCGAAGACATCGGTACGCAACGACACCACTGCTCTTCACAGTAAGGATTTTATTGAGATAATTCGGACAATCTTCTAAGCTAACAGTTATTCCATTTTTCCTAGAATTACTCCTTAATGTAACACGGTAGTTCCAAGATTGAAGCTCTTATGTTCTTTGGGGCAAATTTGTACGTTGCGTTTGTTTGTCGGTTGGTTCGTTTTTTTGTTGACTACCGTCCCACTCAAGAATCTTACACTTTTATGGCGGCGTTACCAATGCCGGTCGTGGAATTTGTCCCTTGCTCGACACTTACAGTCATTGAACAGTGAGTTTTTTTTTCAACGAAAGCAAAGGGTGCATCATTGACATTGATTTTGGGAGGAAAATAATGAAATTTGACATATTTGGTTTTTGGATATTTAAGTTATTTTGACAAGTTTAATGACAAGTTTAAGTGAGGTACAAATTTATATCCCTTTAATTGTACAAGTATTCGTGTTGGTTCCTAAGCAATCCTGCTTAAATGTATACTGAATGCGTCTTCTTAAGCAGAAGAGTTCTACCAAGGAACAGTACCTAACCAGTACTTTTGATCCTCCTAATATGAAAAATCGATGGAGAATTGTGTTGTCCAAAGATTACGTATTGAAGTTAAACTTTGGGCAATGTGATTTTCGTGTTCCTCAGCGAATGATAATGGTGTCACAATTGGGTCGACAGTAAATAGATGTCTGGAGAAAATACATGAATAAGGATGAAATGAAATTATTTCTAACGTGGCATTGAACAACAAAGATAACAAATAACTAATTGTATGTGAATAATTTTATTTCTCCCCCTACTTGTAGTAGTAAAGATTCTTAAAATTCTCGTTTAACTGAATAAATACATGTATGAACCGTGGCTCAAAATAATTCAATAAAACAACCACATACGAAAAATAAGGACACGTTAGTAAAAATGATATTAAAGTTTCTAAAAAAGCATAACAAAAAGGCAAATTCAATTCAAGGTGAACAGAGAATAGCTCTATTTAATACATGATTATTTTTTGAAATACTGATGACGGTGTATTTCCTTCAATTGAATTTAAACAATATCGTTTTTATAGAGAAGTAAATCCAAGTAAAACGATACACAGGAATTATTTGTCTTCGGCAACAACTGTAAATTCCAATGATTAATGGCTAATTATTAACACGTTGTAACTCTTGGAGGTAGAGAGGTTTGTTGCACTGGAATACCGAACTAGACCGCAGAAAGATTTAACAGCCATCAAATTCCATATATCAAACAATGCACTATCACATATAACGTGCTTTTAGTATCATTTTATGGTTCAACCAATTATCGCCAATAATTCAAATTGTCACTACGCTCTTATTGGCTATCATGGCCTGTCTAGAGTTGACCTGTATTTCCGGTCACCGGTAGCCAAGGGTCATAACTCAGTAACATGGGGAGATCCGCTGACATGCAGAGCTTTTTGAACTTGTAGATATTCCAGTTTTATTTCTCTTCGAATTTGAACATGTGCAAGTAATCGACAATTATTACCAAATGCTGCTTCTAATGAATAACAGGAGAGAGAGAGAGAGAGAGAGAGAGAGAGAGAGAGAGAGAGATATTAAAAAAACTGTTTCAACATTGCTGTGGCCGGCATCTCATAATTTCTCACTTAAAATGTTAGACCAACAATGTCATACGTTTCGCATTTTGTAAAGGGTATATTATTTGTTTTTTCGGAGGCATACCATTCGTTCTCAAACATATAATTATGAATATGTCGTTTTAACATTTCCTGTTCTCTCATAGTTAATCTGGAGAATGCACCTACGCGATGATGAGTTTAGATTAAATAAAACACAGGATATATTTTTATATTACTGCAAAAGTTTCCCATATCTTCTTAAATATCTTTTATTTTCCTCCAATGCCGCTTCTACTGTTTTTAGAGGTATTTGTTGATCAGATTGATTTGTTCATCGATTCTTTTCTTTTTACATTTGAAACGAGCATGCGACTAAGAGGACAGTTCTTTCATTATCATTTGCTTAAACATGTATATTGAACGTTAATTACGGTGTCAATTGTTCTGACCGGGAGGTCGTTGGTGTCGTTTCTGCGCCGCGTTGTTGGCTTTTCCTGTACTTCCAATGAGACAATATAAACAGGGCTGGGTACCATAAAACCTAAGAATTTACTTAAGGGTGATTACTTTGTCAATTCCAGACTGTACCCTTGGAGGGCGTAAACAATTGCCTACGTTCGGCCGGGAGAGGGGGGGGGGGAGGGGGGATTAACGTGCTAACACCTACTGTGACAAGGCACCTCGCTTTATACTCTCTCATCCGACAAACTGCACCGTGGCTTGGGTTCGAACCCCGGGCCTCTCGATTCGAAGTCGAATACTCTAACCACTAAGCCACGACAGCTCCTATCTAAAGCTTAAACAGAAATTTAAAAATTCCGTTTTTCCACAATCACAGATGACATGATAACATAACATCCGCTATCTTCATCTACAGCGATTCTCAATCAATTCTTTTTGTGAAGAAAAACAGCGTTATTTACCTTCGCAAATTTCACTCCTGTACCGTGAGAAAGCTCATTCTTAATTTTCTTTCCTATTCTTATCAAAACTTAAAGTGTATAGAGTTTCCAATTTGTTGCAAATTTAGATCATTTAACGGAGGTAATAGAAGAAACCTGCCTCGAGCTGGTACGCTGTAAATCACGGTAAAAGACCGTGGAATAAATCTTCTAGCCATAAAATAGGTTATGTTTCACTGAACGAGAGGGATAAATTACAGTCATAGAATAGGAAAGATGAATTCTTGAATTGAGCCTTTTTACAAATCCGAAAATACCTAATATCCATCGCTCAAGTAATTAGCCGGTTAATGTAAGTCGCTGATTTCTATCAAGTTAGACTACTCTTGACAAACAATTTGTTTGACACCTCTTGTCAGACTCAGGAAATGGTCATGTTTCGCTCGTAACTATTTTAAATGTACCGACAGACATTTTACAAGCGATTATTTGTAAATTTGCACCACCGATGATGTGGATGTGAATGGTCATATCATAAAACGACATGACCTTTCACCTTTTCTCTGCACGCGCTGACCTTTGGGCGACCTTCGTATGACATCTCATTCATTTTTACATACAAAATAAGCGCTAGCGGTAACGGTGTAGGGTGATATTGAAAAAAGGGCTTCTTCGTCTCAAAATGTCAGACAACAAAAGTGTCAATTAAATTGATTAAAACACTTTATCAATCCCCATTCTTCTTGTCAAACAAAACTTGAGATGCTCAATCAAAAATAAGGAAAAATTAATTAGAATGTTGACCTGTTTTCAATTTCCCAGCATTCATTTTGTCAACAAAGCCCGCATTCTGTAATATAGCTATTAAAACCTTTGCTTTGCTACACTTGATGTAAAAAGTATCGATTAAATGTAATTATACTAAAGATAGACAGAAAAATGTTTCAAGACAAACCAAGGACTTACGGAGAATTGTATATAGATCAATGGTTTTGCTGATGAATACAATACTCGATTTATTTATTTTGCTACTTGATATATTGATACAATTTGAATAAAAACCTAATATTTCATCAGATCTATCAACATCAAAATTATCGAATTAGTGATTATTCTATTTTCTCTCATTATCTCATGTACACATTGACAAAACAGAAAAAATGCCAATCGATGTTCAGCATTAAACCAATATATTTTATGGATCAGACATGCATACTATTTTAGTAAAACAATGTATATTTCAGATGAATTTAAATCTACCGAGTTATTCGAAAGACCTACTGCATTATTTTCTCGAGTTATTGTGCCTTTGTTACACGAGGGAGGTAATTTCATTACCCGAAGTGTTTAATAGATATAACATGACAAACTGGACGATGTAACAGCGACAGGATGTTCTCTTAAATTCCTTTTTTTTCTTGCGCTAAAACTTTGATTTTGGATCAGTAAAGGAGGTCGATTTCCCATTTTTCTGACTCTCCAGCATTGAGTTTGGATCTTAAATGAGGCTAATGCCTCTTTTTCTGACGCTCTAGTATTGAGATTGGATCTGTAAATGAGTCTGGCGTCTCTTTTTTCTGAATCTCTAGTATTGAGTTTGGATCTGAAATGAGTCCGATTTCTCTTTTTTCTGACGCTCTAGTATTGAGTTTGGATCTTAGATAAGGCCGATTTCTTTTTTTCTAACGTTCTAGTATTGAGTTTGGATCTTAAATGGGGCCTATTTCTTTTTTTTCTGACGCTCTAGCATTGAGATGGGAATTGTTAATGAGTCCGGCGTCTCTTTTTTCTGAGTCTCTAGTATTGAGTTTGGATCTTAGATAAGGCCGATTTCTTTTTTTCTGACGTTCTAGTATTGAGTTTGGATCTTAAATGGGGCCTATTTCTTTTTTTCTGACGTTCTAGCATTATGTTTGGAGTTGTTAATGAGCCCGATGTCTGTTTATCTAACTTTGTAGCAATGAGTTTGGATCAGTAAATGAAGCTGCGATCTCTTTTTTCTGACGCTCTTTCACTGAATTTGGATCGGTAAATGAGGCGACTGTTAAGGGACTAGAATCAAATGTGTATGATATTGGGGTTTTTTTTTTGTTTATCTTCCTGTTCATTTCAAATGTCTGTGAACAAAAATTAATACATAATTGAATAATATATTAATGAAATAATATATGAAAAAAGAATGACTCTTATCTATGAAATTATCTTTATTATGAAATAATCGTTTAGATAATCATAAAACAATGATATAATTAAAACATTATAAAGATAAGATACCTTTATAATAATATTATAATAATAATAATAATAATAATAATACAGTCTAACTTGCCTTAGCGACCCACTGAATTAAAGGAAACCCTGTCTTATGTGACCTTAATTTAAGGTTCCCAAAATGTTTTTTTCCCTATATAA
>JACSZP010001070.1:0-15902 GCA_016161895.1 Pinna nobilis
ATATATATATAAAGGAACTTTTTTTGTAATTCGTTCAAAACACAGTGTATGTCTACTTTTATTTACTCTGTGATTATTTTGAAGAACACTGGCTAAAATGTACCCTGATCAAAATAACCAGATATCTAAGAGTTAAAGCGCGACAGCCACCCTCACATAATTAGAAGTGTCCAAAAAACCGGATAATAACCATGAGTGAAAAGTTTCGTATTTTACAGTAAGGCGATCTAACAACTTGATTCCATTTCGAAAAAAAACTTTTTCGAAAATAAAAGTTTATATTCAAATATATGCGGTATGTCACGATTACAGCTTAAAATTGAATAAACTATAAAACTATGAAACAATTAAGCGGTTGAGGAAATTATTCTTATGATACTATATTAACCATTATTAACTAAAAGCTTCATTTGAAAGAAAAACAAAAACACCTGAAAAATTTGAATTTAATTAGTTATATTTCCAATAAAACAAAACCGATGTACTGCTTATTTACTTAGACCAAATGATAAGTTAGTAAAATTGTATTAGTTTATGAATTTGCATACATCTCCCATAGAATAGAATTAAAGTATTTGCTAAACATTCAAAAGTTCTCGTCTAAATTATGTTTTAATCCACAGATTGATATACCGGAATCAAAATAAATTTACGGTTCTGTCGCAATATGGGCATTCTGTTAGCTAAATATCCACGAAGGTTTAAGTGATCTCTCGCTTGTGTATGAGAGTTTAGACCAAAAGTGAGAACTAAACGCTCAAAGGTCAAGATGAGCGATAATATCTAAATCTCGTACGTTTATAAAGCTTTCAGATAATATCTTACTGGGCGGCTGTATTGCAGTCTTATATGTTTATATTTTTGGATTTTATATTTAAATTGTATACATGACAAAATTTGATTTATTTTGACGAAGTGTATACCAAAATCCTGTCGACGTTGTTCCATTTTATATTTTCTGTCAGTGTAAAACATGAAATAAAGTTCACCAAACTTGTGCATTATATTAACCTCTTTCTTAGTTTTGCATTATGAATCAAGTTCAGGCTACCGTTAGAGGTTATGTATGTTTATCAGTCGTTGTTGTAAACTTTAGGATTCATACCCGGGGTACAATTACATATCTACAAAATAATTTTCATCATAACAATATGAAATCAAAGAAATTAACAAAAAAAAAAAGATAAAAAACGAAGGTCATCTATATCGAAAATGTACAACACAAGCTTCAAGACACTAAAAGGAGAAATTTAGTGAACTTCAGTGTCAAATCCTGTCAAAGCTAAGAATCATGTCCTAACACAATGATTAACATCATTACTGTCAATTGACTTTACATCTCAAGCCTTGGCGCCTTCATTCTTGCTAATGTTCATCCGCAATTACCATTTTTCTCTTAACAACCTGGCATATCTTAAAAAGAAGTTTTGTTATTAAAAGGTCCGGTTCACCACTGTAAAGGAACTATCATATCGTTGGTCAATTCTTTTACAACGTATACTCTTGGATTTTGGATATTTGGTATGTAGTCTTCTGCTTAGTTTGCCAAATTATATAAAGTAGCACGAGACTTTGATGGTTTTATCGTTGTATGATAATTTATAGCCATTACACGGTAATTGATATAGATATGTTTATTTCCTTGTCACATGATCTACGGTATATAGATACGTGAATTTAAACACTGTTTATCTATAAGTACCATTTGAATAAGCTTCTTCATCTACTTACTACTTTTAGAGCAATTAATTATTACTGGTTAAAACATTGCTTTTTGATTATTTCATTTTCATAAGAATTTCTTGTGTAACAAAATGCATAGAAACTACTTCACAAAACGTAATTGACAAGAAAGTGCTTGTAATGAGATTCAACCACAAACAAAATGATATAAATTTGAACCAATTCCATTATTTTCTGAAAGCATGTCATTACTTAATTAAAAACTCCAAAAAATAATTCGGAATACCTTTATATAATAAAAGCAACAAATTATGCGACTTATTACTTTGATGATGTATATTATTGGTAATTCGTTTCCAATTAATATTTTGATCAAATTTCGTAACTTTTGCTCTTTGCTTTTTTATCTCTAAGAAATAGAATATAACATAACAAAGTTTATCGCGTGTATGGTGAGACATTGTTGCCATCATAAAAATCTTTTATAGACTATGGTAGTTTGTGACAAAGGAACAATAACGACATACACATAGTACTTCCAAAGTTTCCGCTAATTTATACTACATGTACCTTAAAATATTATTTATTTCGTGTTATTTTTTAACATCTTGGGTCGAACCTGGTCCCTCAAATAGTGCACAACATTTAGTAAAAAAGTAGGCAATAGAGCAAGACTTATATTGCATATCCGGAAATTTTCGTCCCTGATTATTTTTGACAATGAACATATTCGCATAGTTTTAAAATCGCCCTTATTCACTAATGTCTCATGGCTTGCATGTGTCTTAATTCTTTAAGTATGTAGCCTTGATATTTTTCTTTTACTAAAACGATGCATTTTCATGCATCCATGGTTGAAAATGGTGATACTTTCACGGAAGCAAAAATTCAGTTCATACTTTACTTACCATTTCTGTCACCATCATAAAGGTATGCATGTACATTGGAAGCACCTTACTTAGGATACCCCCTCACTAATCACACCAACAAAGATCATTTAAATTCAATCTGCTTATCACTCTTTAAGGCTACTTCAACATCCCTAAGGAGACTACCTTCCTAATTAGACCACTTTTAGCCCGTCACTTGGGTGGTTCTAATACCGAGGTTCCACTGTATGTGACAAATCTAGGTTTTCATGTTTTCTGCTCCATAGACTTTCATTGTATACTCTTTATGTTCCGATATGTTGTATGTCTTGGGTGCATTTGGGTTGAAATTTTACTATCTTCTTATCAAGAAATCGGCCAAGTCTCCAGAATCCTTCGAATGCTTGGAATTGTTTTGGAGATCACTTTGACACTTTTATAATATTAAAAGATTTTTACAAATCTTTCGTGAAATCCGTTAAATCTATGATCATTAAGATTTAATTATTTACAAGAAACTTTTAAGCTGAGCTAAGGTGGACGTGTAGACCTCTTAATAGATGTTATCTTCCTTAAAATGCTATGCTTTAGTTCCAGCTGCAGTACATATCCCAGCTAGGATTAAAGAGAGCCACGATGTCAGTTACCTTTAGATCCAAAATGAGCTTTACAGAATAAATTGATATAACACGTGAAATTGAAAAAAAAAAGATTAAAAAAAAAACAACCACTTGTAGAATCCGCCGAGTACAGCACGGCTTTATTAGAAGGCATAATACAGCAAAACTTGAGTGGTACGTTTGAAGCAACTTTGAAGAGATTTTGAGAGAGAGAGAGAGAGAGAGAGAGAGAGAGAGAGAGAGGGGGAGAGAGAGAGTTTCACGTATACTTGACATTAGTAAATAAAACACAATCAACATAAATATTTTCAATTCAAAAAAATTAAAATGTTTGTATAGTTGTTTTAGGAGAAGTCTACAGTAGAACTTGTGTTGAGAGAACATGTTTTTCTCTAACTATTGAATATTCAGATTTCCTCAGCTAATTAGCACTTAGCGCTTTGCCAACAGACGCTCACATGGAATGACATTTATAGTTTCTCAGTTTGACAGGTTACAAATCTTATTTTCGACTTTATGTGGCTTGGGAAAATTTTTAAATTTTGCCGAATACTGATTTGTATGACATACTTTTCAATTATCTATGATATGGATAAGATGTCCATCAGTAATCGTTATAGTACAAGAAATATACTTTTGTTCCACCATGCACTTTATTGAAATTTTATGAAAATAACAAATGTAAAGAAATAATATGGATACAAAGCGACATTATGTCTAAAAAGCTTCTAGTTGTAATATTGTCTAATGACATCATGCCAATATTGGTACAAAACGTTCAGCAGATTCAGACTCTTATGATTTACTAGACGATAAACTGGCTCCGTACTTTTCCTATTCAGATTTTTAAAAAAAGTAATTCATATTATACATGTTTAAGGTAGGTATCAGAGGGACCGATGTCGTGCGGGATGTCTATTTACAGTCAAGATATATGTAAAAGATATGCTTGTAATTAATTGAAATAAACTGCTGACGGCATAATTGATAGCTTGTCATTTTCAATAATATTTCCGTTTCCCCAGTGAGTCTGGTCACTTTGTAGATACATCAAATGATTTCCTATAACATGTTAAATTATATAAATAAGATTATAATGGAAAACATAGAAATATGATCATCGCAATTTTGTTTTTACCAAACACAAACCTAACAAGGCATTTTCTGGGAAGAAATTGCATCTTGAAAATATGTGTTCTTTAGAGTTTTATATAATATAATAGCATCATTATCGTTACTAGATGATCTGAAATATGAAAACCAAGAAAAGATGAACTTGTTAATGGCTTACATTGAAAGAAAAAGGTAACAAATACCGATTAATCTAATTAGTCTTACAAGGACTGCAAAATACCGAGTAGGGCAAATATGAACCCATAGATATACAAGAAGCGGGATCAGGTGCTTAGGAGGAGTAATCATTCCATATTGACCAGTTACACTCGCCTAGAGCCCCATATCGTTATCAGGAGTGATCACTTATGCCGTTGAAAATGTCATTGACAGCGAATTTAAATTTGATTGTTAAACCACAAATATAGTCATTTTTAGTTCATCAGCGAAAATAGAATCGCCTCCGGTGAGAGCAAAATGGTTTTGAGAAGCTTATTTGTTTGTTTTTCTTTTCATTCATTATTTACTTGTTTATTTAATTTCTTCCAACCAACGGGGTCGCGTAACCTGTCAAAAACTAGAAACAACATTCAATGCAAACAATGGAGATTCGTAGAATTCTGAAAGAAAGTTTTACGTACATGTACATAACTAATAATAATTCATTCAAGAATACAACCCCGTTCAATTTATTGTAAAAAATGTATAGCAGAACATCATATGTCATTATAAGATGGAGTTATGGGACAACCCGTGGCCCAGTGGTACGCTTGTTTGCCTTCTGATCGTGCATTAGATTCCGTGCTGCATCGACCTTGACTATCCCTGTCCTTCTGATAAGACAGTGTCAGCGTAGGTATCGTTATGTGTCTTCTGATAAACCAACTAACTGAGTACTAAAACTACAGGATGTGCTTGTGGTAGTACAAATAATATATAAACATTTTAAAATCAAAATATATGTATGATCATCTACTTCCACTTCTATTTCAATTACTACTACAACTACAACTACTACTTCCTCTACCTCTACCACTACTGTAAATTCTGTCGCGTCGGTTACATTCTATACTATGACGGCTTTTACTGCTTCTATTGATGCTATTATTCCTATTTAAATCACCCCAGCCACGTCGTTGTTCTTTTCACCATTGTCTTTTCAATCTTCTACCATAGCCATCAACATTAAGTCATTCAATTTCTCCATCAAGTCAAATTTAATAGACACTAAAAGGAATATACTTTAAGAAGTAATCTACGATATAATTTGATAGTTTGAAATCAATACAGATCCAGCTTTTCAAATTTTTAAGATATCAAGTCTCATAATCTATTTTCTAACGTAGACGAATTTCAGATATCAGTATTATCCGGGCATTTACAAAAGGCTGATGTAATTCCATAATCATTGATGTGCTTTTAAAGAGGACTTAATTATATAGAATTACTGCATAACCATGAATTTCAACACAATAGCACACATGAAGTATGAAACCTGATTTCACTTTAAAGTGCTTTATCCCTTACACATAACACATATGCTTTCTTCATCTGTATGATTCCAGTGTTAATTTTGCTAAAAATATAGGTGTTGTAAGAGATGCAAACGGGGTGTATGTAAATTAACAGATATTTATCTAAGGCAAATTTGCAGACGAATTTAGATTAGAATTAATTTTGAAATGTTTTATGTCACTCGAAAAAATACAAACTTGTTTTGTGATTTGAACGAACATGCATTGTATATATAGATGTGCGACTTTTACAGATTAGGCAGAGTATGTAACCACCGGCTTTCCACTGATTGCACGAAAAACAAACTTTCCTTTAAGGCTAAAAATTGTTAAAATTGATCACATCACAATACAAAACACCTCAGACATGATACGTATTGTAGTATTCTTGTATCTTGTATTCATAGTATGAATTGTGACGTCACTAAATGCGGTACATTTCCGCCAATGCGATGTGTAATTTCGCTATTACATCTATGGACATCGATGAAAATCGACGTCCATCGGCAAGACTTAGTTTTGAAAAAAAGAAAACCGTCACTTGCTAGATGAAGTTAGTATCGTAGAAAAAGGTATTGCTTGGAAGTGTCATATGCGTTTAAAGAATGTGAAATATTAATACATGTACTAGTTACAAAAACAATCAACAAAGTTGCTGAAACTTGACATTTACTAATTACGATGAGGAAAGTTACGTCTCTCATATGTTTCATTTTAGTTTGAATTCGGACCTACACCGGATGTGAAAGGTCGTCTGGGAATGCTTAGTGCTACGAGGGACCTGATCCCATCTGTATTGTTTCAGAAGTCCTTAATTATTCTGGTTTCACCAGAAGTGCATATTTTTGCATTGGCGAATGATGAATCAACATCAATCATTTTATATATTGACAAGAAGATGATGAAGAGATCTTAACCAGTGCTGCCTTATCTGCGTTACAACCAAAGGCGTCGAAGTTAGAATATCATGCAGACCTTTATAATATGATAACATATATTTGACTCACAAATCAGTTTACTTGAAAGGCGGTCGATAAACAGCTGTTATAACAATTAGATACTCCACCAGCAAATAATCCTCCATTAAAAATCTATTACGAATGCATTGTTAATCCTGTTCAAAGAAAACCGTACGGTATACCGGAAATGAATTTGCAATGCAAGTAGCTGTACTTATAAAATGAAAGAAGACTTTCATCTTTTTATACGTATAATCTTTTATTTAGTTGATCCAGAAATCTTAATCATATTGGTTTATTGAAGAAGTTTACTCTGCATATATATTTGATTAATTTAGCAGCGCTGTTTCACATTTCGCTCCACATTGTGGGGTTTATACGCCATGTTCTAGTCTTTCCGTCACATGGTAGCGTCCAAATTTTACTGTCGAAGATAATTTCTTCTTCTTAGACGTAAAGACTTTCTTTTGTGGTATTGTTGATGCACACAAGTCACGAGTTTTCGACACGAGTTCACATCTTAGGTCACATACACATCATTTGCATTACTGTCTGGGAAGCAGGTATTATTCAAATGCGAAATTTAGTAGTTTTTTTTCTCTTTTCACATACCCAATAACTTTTGATGATCATGATATAGATTTTGAGAAGTGACCAAGGCTTTTCCATGCAAATTTAACATACTCTCTATCATATTTCACTCGTTTCATATCACTTTGATCTACTCTATTCTGCTGTCGTTGTATTGTTAAAGGTCCAATTCTAGAGTCTCCCAGCCATACAGAAAAATCAACGAGCGCAAGTGAAGAACTTCATATTTTTGTCTCTGCTCTAGACTTATGGTAATTAAACATTGACGATTCTCTAACGTGTTGCCATCTAAGGTGATACGGTACCTTGGCTTTTACTCTCTCTTCAGAAGGACATGAAAACAATATCCGACGAAGTTCGAACTCATGACCTTGCACCTTAAAGGGAACACTTTCTATTGCTTCATACTTTGTGCTGATTGTCGTTAAGGAGACTAGCACCTACTCCAAAAGAATATATAATAAAAAACGACGACCTGATTTCTCTCAACTTCAATTATTTATTTAATCAATCAGCATGGGCTACCTTTGAAATCAAATTTAAGAAATTGAGTGTTTAAGTTCACGTAATTAAAATATACGCACTTGCTGCAGAGCTGCACTCCAAATTGTCTGTGTAGGGAAGTCAAATTAATCAAATTATTATATAGAAGAACAATCTATACAGCGATTCCAATGCTTCATTTCTGTTGTATATTAAGAAATTATCACCGTTAACTTGATATGAAATTAGAAAAATCGGATGTCTCCTTTTATTGAAAAAAAAATCGAAGAGAAATGTTTCAGGACGTGCTATATCGCTGAGACCAATGAATTCTTAGATTTGCTCACCTGTTCCTGTTTCTCAGTTATGATCACGACTGTGGCCGTATCTTAGAAATCAAGTAGAATGGTAAATATGGTGACCGGTAAATGACCTGCTGTCAGTGGACTCCCGTGATTACTTTAACATATTCAACTTCAAAAAACCACTCCCGGATCTACAATATCCTGATGTTGGATATATTTTCTATTGCCTCGTAAGCACTGTTCTCAGTGTTTAGTTGGGTTTTGCTCAGATCTTCTGCTGCCATACTCCTTAAAAAGATTACTTAACGTCGTGGTGGGATATTGGCGTAACAAAATTTTCATCGTCCTATTTGAAATATTAGATTTTATGCAGTGATGGGATCTAACGTCCCTCTAAAATGCTTGACACGGTACACCAGTTTGTATCATTCCTTTCATACTCCATAGGGATACGTTGTTAACGCTTGAAATCGTAACTGGGAAAGTTTCATGGTCAATACGGGGGAACATATCAAACAATATGGAGATTCTGGAGCACGACCATGTACGATGACTGTATTGATGTACTGATCGCTAGTCCGAACAAGAACACATGCTATTTGCAACCGACATCTACATGACATTTTACTGAACTAGAGATTCAGTGAACCATTTGTGATGTGTGTCACATTTCAATGGGGGGTGCCGACTCCTACCGAATACTTGGTCGCATCCCATTAGGGATTGCAATTTCTTTCTATACTAAGACCGTTATAAGTCCTCTACTTGTTATGTTTATTAGGATTTTGATTTTCGACATCCCCGGGTACAAATGATGAAACCACGTGGACTTTAATAGTTTTTCCTCACTGTAGGAAACTTACACTGATGTCATGTGTGTAGAATCACATGTTTATGAGTTGGTATATAATAACAAATCATGTAGAATTTACTTTGAAGTTGTAGAACTTCGCTCCTTGGTCGAGATCTGCTTCACAATAATTATTTCATTCTATAATTGAAGCGATCATTCTTTACACATTATTACCCTGGAGTCAGCAACTCCTTCCGGACACCTGGTCCCATCCCGTTAGGGATTTGCATTTGTTTTCCACGTCATTTTTGTAGATTTGTCATATTTTAGGACTAACATTTTCATCATTCGGTACTTCTTCAATTTTACATATTAACGAATATCTGAAATTCATGCGTAGGAATAGGAGGCCACCTTAAGTCCTTAAGCCTTATTGCAATAAGTTCAGCCAAACATACCCCCAGAGAAGGAATAGAACATGAGATTCATAATTGTAACTTTCGTGATCAACTTTGAAACAAGATTTCCAAATGTATCTTATTATGTTTAATACATTGCCAAACTGCAAAATGAAAACAAAAATTCAGCACATATATATAAATATACATTTTCTTTGCGATATAGGTTGTCTAGACCATTACCAAAATACGCTGGATTATTATCTTTGAGATGCACGAACAGTAACAGAATAATATTTGTATAACAAGTATGACCTAAGTAACGTGGGTGTTGTTATGAACGTAGCGCATATAGTGGGTGAATGACCACTGGTATATCGTCCTTATCAAACAAACCAGGGATAGACGAGTACTGGACTACATCCAGCAACTGACCAACGACTGGCTTGGTTATTGATTATAATGCTTATGTCATACAAAAATAGTTTGTTATGCTTACTGATAATTGGTTGGCTATTCATAATGCATATGTAATTAGTCTTTAGATAAACACAAGAAAAATAAATTCATTTTATTAATTATTTATTTATTCTTATATTTGAAAAACTGAACATGTTTTCACTCGTTAAAATTGTGATACGTAACAACTTGGCTTGCAACTTTTGAAATCCGTCAGTATTTTATGTTTTATAAAAAAAATTCATTTACAGAGATTAGTGTGCATTGTGGATATAATTATCGTTCGGGCTATTTTATTTTGTTTATAATTATTACACTGACAGCTGCTTAATAAATCAAGAACAAATTGAGTAAAGTTCTCTTCTTTACGAGGGTCAGAGCTTTGTTAATACCACTGTAAGGTGCCAAATATGGTGTCACATTTAACATCTTTAATAAAATAGCAGTAGGCTAAAAAGGAATTGAGGCATTAGTAATTATTGAATTTGTCAAATTTATCTATCTTTTAAATTAAAAATTAGACCAGCAAAAGACCAAGAGATCTAAACACACTGAAATAAATTTAATCCGATCTTTTCAATTCTATTTTAGATCAAAACTTGCTGGATACGAACCTTTCGGAACTTTCCTTTATTACAAGAGCTGTGAACTGTTTTGTTAGTCAGTTCTAGAGCACGTGGCATTTTCAATAAAAATTGGAACAGTTTCCGTGCGGACGGGTTTGGCTTGTAAATAGGGGACGCTGACTCCTTCTGGACACCTGCTCCCACCCTATTATGGGATTTATAGTGATTTTCACGTTGAGCTGTTATAAGTCTACACTTGCCATATTCATCAGAACTTAAACTTTTGTATATCACTCAGTACTTTCAATTTCATTGCATTTGCCACTACAAAATGTACGACACAGGCCTTTGTTTATGTAAGTGAAATATTCTTGAGTGGGACGTTAAACAACAATATCATACCATACCATACAAAATGTACGACACATACCCTTGTTTATACCTGACATCTTGCTTGGGGAACGATGGCGTCTGAATTGACCAAGCTCCACTTTATACAATACTAAAACAAATTATACTCGTATTACAAATAAAGCACTGATGGATAGTATGCGCTGTATCATAAAATCGTAAAGTAGTACAAAACACGGAGACTCTATCGCACTGTTAAGTACATATACTAGCCTGACTTGTTTTCCTGTGCTACTAGAGCGAAAATTTATAGATATAATGAAAAAGTACATATGTCCTTTTTGCTTGATCAAATATTTGATCATCATTAAAATAGCAGAATATATGTATGACAAAGTGAAGAGTAAATGATGCCCGTATATCGGTGTAAATGTGAAATGCGTAACTGATTTACGAAAGAATGAAAATATTTTTGTAACCTATATCGATATCTGAATATATTATACCAAGTAATCGATTCAATTTAATAATACGTGAATAGCGATGATAATGTATTTCTTATATACGTTTGGTGAACCTGATTTCTCAAGTGATCAGTGAAAACACCATCTTCCCCAATGAGAGAGAGAGAGAGAGAGAGAGAGAGAGAGAGTGAGAGAGAGAGTATTGTAGCCTGAGGGATAAATCACTGGAAAAACATAATTTAGAAATATTTGGATTTATTTATTATTTGTAGGCATGAAGCATATGGTCCTTCAAGGTTTCCTATATTTATCTGTATTTCTGCGACAATGTTTAGCAGATTATTTATTTTGTTTGTTAAAATGTAAAAGTAATGTATCAGAAAGTGAAATTAATGTTTCAGAAACAGTTCATTTCTTGCTTTAAATTCATGTTTAAATTTCAAAGACATTTTAAAACATGTAACCAAGTTTCTAAATAGTTCAAATACATGGAAAAAATTCCACGAGTAATGTCGTATCGTTGACAGGTTTTTATCATAACTTAAGGGGTTTTTGTAATGCGTATGTCATTGATAACAGTACAGGTACATGCAAACTGTTTTAACATTGATTGTTACTCTGTCTAATCACCGCTCTTTTTATCATGTCAGGGCAGGTTGTATGTTTCTGACACGGATCACTGTGCTACAGATTTTTTTGTTTTTGTATCCATCAGATCTCCAGACTCTGTTGCAGACACAAACCATGATATGCCTGAAGTGCAAATCTGCGAAGTGAAATATCACAAAATAGTTACAATCTTCATTGATTGACTTTGACATGCAGGAAACATGTATAAAAACAATACACCCATTCGTGCTGTACACCTTGTGTTTTGAGAGTACAAATGTTTTGAACATTTTCAAGGAAAAGAGGGCGTAAGTTCTAAAACTCAATCTAACTCTGTCTGGATTTCTGGTCCCTTTTATTTAGTATATGTCATTAATCTTTATGGTAATTACCACTATGTAGTTTGCAGGATTGTGCCTAAATAGGAATTTCTAGTTACCCCGTTTTTGCCAGAAAATCAACATATTACATGTACAAGTGCATGGAAAAGAAAAGTGAATAAACTGAAAAAATATTAGATTTATTCAAATAAGACCAAATGCAACTTACGTTATTCCCTCTTCTCATCCCCGAGTTCTAGCCCCAGCTACGCGATGATTGATTTTCCTTTCCTTAAGTTTGAGAACATTAAACATGCGATTTGACATATTCCCATGGGACATTACTTATTCACTCGAGAGGGTCTAGGTGACACCCTGTATTAAGTGACCCCTGTCTTAAGTGATCATTCTCCAGTTGGCCGTCCATAATGTTTTACTATATTATTGGTCTATATTCAGTGACTCCCTGTCTTGTTTTAAAATAATTTATTACTCCCTTGGAAAGTCACATCAGACAGTCTCGACTGTACTTTACTGGTATGGAAAAAATATTAACCATAATTCTTAATCTCTATTTAAAACTACAAAAGCTTGTTGCCGTTTTGTTATTATAGAATCATTCAACATCGGCAAATAAACAAGAAATATTCAGTCCAATACACCTATAAGTGTTGTACTAAAAGGCGTAATTCATTAATCAAACAACAGTTCGACACTCTAAAGCTGTGAATCCACCGATAGTATAGTTGTAGTTTTCACAATGACTATTTCTTAAATCAGTCCAATTGTTAACAAATACAAATACATTTATTAATCTCCCATAAGTTTTATGAAAGACATATTTTATGATTCTTCTTCTTATTCTTATTATTATCATTATTATTATTATTATTATTATTATTATTATTATTATTATTATTATTGGTAAACAGTAGTATGTGAAGTAAACTGACCTGTTCTGTTTTTTTAAAACAAATTTTTCATTCAAAGAAGTTCGTGATAAACATTTTAATTTTGATAAGAAATAACATGTTCTTTTAGGCTCTCAAACCCTTACCCATGTGGACTGGTAGACCGATCTATTACTATTTGAACTGTCAATAAAAGATTTTAATTTCTTCCACAAAAGTATGCATGAACTTTTAGAATCGGGAGCAATCGACGACAGTGTAATTGAATCTCAGAAATCCATTTGAAAGTTGACTCGAAGTGTCTCTTATCACCCTTAATTTGATTTGTATGGAATTGAATGTTTGCTGCGTAAGTCTTTTCTATTTCTTGTTCTTTACTAAAACAGCAGAACAAGAAAATTATCACACAAGAAAGAAGAGTATCAAGACCTATAATTTCGGTAAACACTATCTATCTATCTATCGATCTATCTATCTATCTATCTATCTATCTATCTATCTATCTATCTATCTATCTATCTCTATCTGTCTGCCTATCTATCGATCTATCTATCTATCTATCTATCTATCTATCTATCTATCTATCTGTCTGTCTGTCTGTCTGTCTGTCTGTCTGTCTGTCCATCTGATCTATTTGCTCACGAGAAAATAGTTTATGAAAGAAACGTAATTTCCGTTGAACACCTGCGATCTATCCGATATGTCTAAGCACCTGCGTCTATAGAGACAGATGTAGATTTTATTTGAATGACATTCGGGGTTTTGTTTTAATCGCTATAGTTTTTGTTATCTTAGATAGCGTTCGGCCGTGAATTGAATGAAGTTTGAAATGTTCCGTGTTCTATTTGCCATTACACTAAATCTAAACTCAATTACTCACGAGACGGTATATGTAGCGAACAATGATCGACCTCATAATTCCTATCAGGAGTACAAAATAGAGAGTTGGGAAAACGCAGATCCCTGGATAAACCAGATGTGGGATCAGGTGTCTAGGATGAGTCAGTATCCTCTGTCTACCGGTCACACCCGTTGTGAGCCCTCTTGATCAGATAAACGGAGTACTCCGAAGTCAAATCAGCTTAGGTAGAACGGCATATCAACTTGTATGAAACACGTCAGGCAGCACTCGACCAAATGACAGGTTGCATATCGTTATAGTAACTGATTGTTTCTTGACGTCATTTTCCAGGACTCTGCATCATTTTTCCAAACCAAAGCTAAAGGACTTCAGTTGCAGTGAAAGGGTTTATTCTTTGTGTCTAGCAGATGCTTCAAGAATATTTAATGATTTTTGTATGAAAAAGATCTTTCCCCGTAAAGTTAATCCACTTAATCAAAATAATTCTCATGAGGATTAGCGTGTCTTACTAATGTGTTGGCGGCATTAAACTGAAGTGTTTTGTACTTGATAGTCCCATACTATATTTCATCAACAAATTACCTTTTACAAGCAGTTTCAGGACGTTATTTGCCATCATTTAATTTTCTCTTTTATTTTAATGCTTAGAATAAACCCTAGGATGTCATTTTATACTGGTGTGCAAAAGAAGAACTATCGGTTCAGATACAATTCCTTGGATATTTCATAGAAGGAATTCTATTTATTTGTTATACCTATTTCTTTTCTCCAGAATAAAAGAACAACATTTTCACCTTTCTTACACCTTTTTCAGATTCAGATTTTTCAGTTCAGATAAATTTCTTGGATATATCATAGAAGGAATATTATGTATTTGCTATACATATTTCTTTTATTTAGAATAAAAAACATGTTCACCTTTCTTATACCTTTTTCGTTCTAAATTATAGCAATTGCACATTTTTACTTATAAATGCACATTTGTCTCGTAGGCCGACACGAATTTAGCTTTCATTCTTAAATAGTGTACACGAAATTTGTTATACAAGCTAAATATCGGCAGCTATAGTTATATGAAGTTGTAGATTTGACAAGAAAAATTAAACTTAATAATGAATTGGCACTCAGAGTAACACAAGAAAACACACATAAACATTTAAGAAATGACTTAGGGAAAGGTTTCTTTCACGCGCGAATATTCGGGCTTAACGCTATAATCTTAACCAAAGGAATTACAATGTGTGTTTATATTGTTTATTTCTTTAAAATTGACAACATTTATATATACGATCTGTAACTTACATAAAAGGAATAAAAGAGTTTATATATATTTCGTGATTTCCTTTATTTTCATTGGCGATCGACACATTAAATTGGTTATCCAGGAAGATGATATGTGCACAGAAACGGAAAGAGACAATTGATCTTACTTCTTCCGATGTCCAACCTAACTAAGATGAATGGATTGTCTATATGGAGCGAGACTTTCTTATATGAATACAAACGTTATAAAGGGTTAAAGGAATTGGTCTACTGCTGCTGACCAAGGTTAGCCATTTAGGAAAAATTACTTTTTTATTGCATTTGTTTTTCTAAAAATAGAAATGATAAATCGTAAGTGTTTTTGTCTTAGAAACAAAATATCATGAAATCAATCTACAATTGCAAAAATCATCAGCAATTTAGTCATTTAGAACTAATGTTTATTCAGATCGTCCGTTGACATTCACAAGGCTTATACATACATACATGGATGACTGACTGACTGACATAGAAATCTAGCTCAAATATGAACAAAGGGTCTTATCATGAATGCTTCCATTAAGGTTGCTGAAAGGTAACAAGGTAAGAAACAGAAACGAATATTTCTAAGGATTCTTAAAAAGGAATGATTTCCAGTCGAACGAAAGTAAAATTTAAAAGCTAAAGTCTACATGATCCGATTCGAATATGTAGAAATGAAAAACGGATACACATACTTCATGGGGCCTCCGTGGCCGAGTGGTTAGCGTGTTCGACTTTGAATCGAAGG
>JACSZP010001072.1:0-14595 GCA_016161895.1 Pinna nobilis
TGTAACAGTGAAGAACACCACAACATCAGTATCATAAATACGAAGGATAACATTGTAACAGTGAAGAACACCACAACATCAGTATCTATGTGATAGGAAATTCTTAGGCTTAATCACAAAATAAGACTGAGTTTAACCAGTATGAGATTTTCACTGTGAGTGACATCATATTGCTATTGCTGAGTGTATGATGTCATGCTACGATAGTTTCTTTGGTTTTTTTTTTCCAACATACGAATGAAAAAAACATTTTGTACATGTCAGTGAGAAAAATAATCATTCATCACATTGTACTCATGTGGAGTAGTGAAATTCCAATGTTGGGCCAGTCTTAGATTCATGGTCAAGAACGAGGCTCAAGATAGTGTCTCTTGTCACCTCAGTGAAATTGCAAAAATGAATTCTACAAATCTTACATAAGGAGTTGAAAATTTCAGGCCAGCTCAAGTTTAAAACCTTAAGAGTCAGAAATTTCCCATATGGGCTGGCTCATGATGGATTACCCCACATCCTATGCAATTTACCTTTAACTAGTCTCACTCAGAGGGTCACATACTCATATGAGACAGGCTGATCTCATGAGACTTTCTTACAGGAGATTCTCATCTAACATATGGGCAAATGACAGGAGATTTGTACAGAAGTTAATGAAACAATAATCTGATAGTGAGGGGGAAACAAAGTAATGTTAAGATTCAGAAATCAATACCAAAGAAGTCACACATCCTCTGAATTAAATACTCCCTGTTGTAATTCAAAAGAGAAATCTTCTGCTTAACTTCCCTCTCACTATAAGAGCTGCACTTTTAACACAGCTTATCACTGCCCTTTTCTTTCTATCAACAACAATATGGTATCCATGACAGACAATGGGTGCTTCACTGTTGGTGGTATGTTGTATCATATATACAGACAAGCCTTACAGTATTCACTAGAATGTCATGCATCAGCCCTCCCGACTCAACTTCAGTAAAACAAAACCTGGGTTATCTTAATCTATGTCATTGAATTTGATATTACAAACATGCTTCTATGGATAAATGTGCACTGAACTTGGATCTTTCTTGGTCTAGCAGACTCAGAGGTGCACATGTAAAAAGCAAGATATATGTACATGTAAATATCTCCAAACCAGCAAATTAAGTGACATTATCGACTAACAAAAAATAAAGACACAAAGTACTGAAGTGAGTTCCAATTACCGTTAGTTGGTCAAGCAAGGTCTTTTGTGGACAAAATACTTGATATGTTCAAATGCTAAGCAATGGCTGTTAAAAAATAGATGATTCAAAGATTCTGCATTGATATATGTAACTAATATTGAATTATAGTATAAAAGCCAACCATGACTTAATCAAAGTACATGTAAAGGGGTCTAACAAATATGCATAAGCCATACAAGAGTGTTCATCAGGAAACTGCAGGATGCAGGGTCGAGTCCTAGCTGTGGTATGACTGGGTTTCCTGTCCAAAAAGGTAAAAGATGATATTAATGAAAATAAGATGCAATTGTGAAATACAAATGCTCTCATATGTCAGTGAAGTAAGAAAAAAGAAAAAAAAGGTTTCTAGATAGATGCTGAAACTCCAAGGTCAATGCCAAGGGGTAAAAATTTTGGTTGGAAAAGAGGCCTTATCATAAAGAACACACAAGAAATATGGAAGCCCTACTTAACATTCAAAAATTGTGAACAAGGTTAAAGTGACAAGTCAAAGGAAAACACATGTGATATGGGAAAGGCCTACAAATTACCATTCAAAAGATATGTTCATTGTTGATGTTTTGTGGGCAAACAGACAAATTGACAGATCAAACACTGAAAGTCCCTGTATAGATTCAGAGACATAAAAATAACATGCTGATACATTTGAAAAGTAAACTAAGGAATTGTCACCCTACAGGCAATACCAGTTTACATCATGCAGTCATGACAATTATATCAGTCGATTATGCAAAAAAGTTCAAACTAATGCACCATAACATATATCAAGGTATAAAACTTCCGGGTACACTAAAAGGATTACATCATAGAGTAAATTATCATAAGGAGAAGTGCATCACAGTAAGCTATCATAAGGAGAAGTGCATCACAGTAAGCTATCATAAGGAGAAGTGCATCACCACCAAATTCAGACATAACAATTTCCTTGAAGCATAGTTACATGTTTGTTTCATGGAAAAATATAACTTACTAATCAACCTCACTTAATGAATTTCTAAGAAATATATCAATAATGCTAAATATAAGATTGGTGGAATTTTGAAATGAAACTAGTTATGTTTTCAGAAATCATTGATTAAAGGAGACGTATCTCTCATTTAGACTGCTAAGAAGAAAACTGTTGTCACTCTTTTCATGTTTTCTTTTTTCAACAGTTCTTTTAAGAAGTATATTTGCTATTTCAAAATAAATGTTTCATTCTTATAACATTCATTCTTCAATGAAATGTCATTTTCAGGTCTAATAATAGAAAAAAATAAGGAGAAAACCTTTTTATTGGATTCAAACAAGCCAATCAGTAAACTAATGTATGCTTCCCAAGGCTAACTTTAATTGAGACCAATTTTAACAGGCTGTTTAGCTAAAATGTTGCCTTCTTCTGTGAGGGGTAAGTTTGTGTGAAATAAAATCTGGGTCATTCCAATACATGAAGGATATGAACAAAATAAGCTTTGAAGTCAAAATTTGCAAATGACCTTGACCTTGGATTAAGTTATGTGAACACCTGTATGTAATGAACAATAACTGTGTGAATTATGATCATGGACTCACAATACTAGAAGATGTTGGCAAAATAAGTGTTGAATTAAAAGTTAAAGGATGACCTTGACCTTTGACTGTCAGTCAAGGTCAGTACACACTGTATGTTATGAGTAACATGTGTGTGAATTATGAACCACTCTATACTGAAAAATGCAGTCAAACTAGGAATTATAATCCTAAATACTGAATTACTTTGACTTTTTACCTTGGATGAGGGTCAGCGTATATCTAGTTATCTACATACTGCTTGTAACATTTGTGTGCACTATGATCAATGACTCTCAATACAGATAATAAAAATGTCGAAATAAGCTTCATGTCAAAATTTGAGAATGTCCTTGACCTTTGACTTTGGGTCAAGTTTTTTCATCTGATGTTATATTTCTAAATGTAGATTTTAGTTATAGTCTGTATTATTTAAGGGAACGAACTAAATCTATTTCTAAAAAAAATGTCCCGTCATTTGAAAATATTGCAGTCAGGAAAAGCGGTCATTAATATTATTGACCGGTCAATACTTCTTGCATGTGGAAGAATTCTGGTCATTACTAGTCATGTGACACAGAAACGAGTCATCAGCTACATTTATTGTTTAGTCATCAACCAATCGGATTCATTCATTCTAAATGGAGGTATAATAACTGTTTTACTACCTCATCTAGAGGACAGGAAAATACCAGTACCTTCTGCTATTGTACTTGAACTGTAGACCTCCAGATTCAAAGGATTGGTTGGTTGTGTTGTTGTTTAACCTGCTGCTCAAGTGTAAGTAACCATGCGCCAATGAAGTGCAAAATTTGGCCTAAGTTTGGAATTTATGGCCACTGGGCAGTGAGGGTCCTTTAGTATGCCACCTACTTTTACATGGGACGTCAGTTTTTACTGTCTCATCTGAAGGACAGGGGATGCTAACCATAGCATTGCATAGACTCAAACCCACAACGCTACGATAAAAATGTTGATAAACTAATCAAAGAGCCTTGGAAGCCCCACCTGATTCAAAGGAAAACACTCATAATTAACTCTTATGTTAACAATCTTCCTTGTATGTAACTTATTTTCACAAGTTAGAATAAAAACATGTTACAGCAACTTCAGAGAAAACATTCATTAAGATTGTGTGCTTTGTTTTTACATGTTACACTCAGTACAATGAACTCTTTGTATGAGAGGTTTTGATATGTAAATACTGAGAACCAGTATGGCAGGTGTAAGACCTTTGTCCGATACACATCATTATTAATGCACACAAAAACAAGCCTTAGTTTGTACTTTTACATATTTCTGGCATCAGACCATCTCTTCAATAATAGATATTCTAATTATCATCCTTATCCTTAGTCTCCATCGATCTGTAACAAAACAAACCATGGCAGCAGTGTTTTTACTTACTCCTAAAGAAAACACTAGTGCTGGCTTTTAAGTATTGTATCTTCTGTAGGTATATACATGTTCTCTTCAAGACCTTAACCCCACAACTGATTGTTTTATCACATTTCACAGTATCTATACAGTATGCCCAGAGGGTGTGTCTTTATCTATCCTTTTCTGTAAATCCTGGTAATCCTCTACTTCAGTCAACATACAGTTCATAGGTCAAATTCATAGCCTGTAAATCCTTTTTCTTTGTTTGCTTCACACCACACTCAACAATCTTTCAGTCACATGGTGGCATACCAGTTTTATTGGTGGAAGAGAGACCCCAGTTACAAATGTTCTTGGGAAGAGACCAATGGTCATCCCCAAGTAAACTGGCAAACTTTCTTACATAATCAGTTTAGGTTTCAGAAAGGCTTAAACCCACGCTGACAAGAGGTGAGAGACTGAGTGGTATAAAGTGCAATGCTCTAACCATTTGGCCATGGAGGCTCCGCCTCTACATCCACTCAGATGCAAAAATGTATTTTTTCAAACTCTTTTTGAAAGATCAAATACTGACATATCTTTTTGGTTTGTCAAAGATACACTGTGTAAAATCTAAATCCATTACCAATTGTCTATGGGAGACTACCCAGTGCACCAAGCAATGGGCAGAATAATTAGGCCAACAATTTTTCCATGGAACAATCAAAGCATTCACTTGTTGTTTCCTCTTTGCTAAATGATTTAGAAACAGGCATGGCCATGATGCAAAGTGCAGCAAGTATCAAATTTTTGGTATGTTGTGATTTTTTCAGGTTGAAATTAAACATTTTAAAGTAACAAGCTATTGAAGAGTACAAAGAGACCCTTTTTCTGGTACTGAAAGTGTTTTGATGTACAGCTCAAATGGTAAGACAAATTTGGTCTTGAAGGTTCACTTAGATATGGTATGGTATGGTATTGTTGTTTAACGTCCCATTCAAGAATATTTCACTCATATGGAGACGTCACTGTGTGCCGGTGAAGGGCTACAAATTTTGCCTATGCTCGGCACTGCTGGCCTTAGAGCAGGGAGAGTTCTTTAATGTGCCAACACCTACTGTGACACAGGACCTTGGTTTTTACTGTCTAATTTGTAAGACAGGGACAGCCTACCATGGAGTGGTGCTACGCAGCTCAAACCCAGATCTTTTGATTCGCAGTCGTACACGCTAACCACTCGGCCAGGGAAGGTACACTTAGGAACTTATTGACTGCAATAATGTATCTAGGTTTTATTATTTAGAGTGATTGATACACAATGTCAGAGTAAGCCATTGTGATCTGAAGTCCGGCTTACAAAGGTCCTTCTGGACCAACTAAAAGCATTACAAAATGTATTTCATGGCTGCAAAGAGTTAGCAGACAGTGAGAGTATTTCATCTTAGAGAGAGAGATGATTTGAGCCGTATGCAGTTAAACAAATACATCTGCTGTAACAATGTGTTAGGCATTATCTCTCAGTGGTTGATTATGTGTGTGCTACATCTTCCTACTTGAACATAATTGGCATAACCTTGTGTTACTTAAACATTGTACAGAGGAATTCAGAGTCATTCAGGTTTTTATATGAAAGCTTTTTGTTGTAATAAGGCTGTACACCACTTTCACCACAATTTAAGTTTATCATGGCATTACACATGCTCAGGTCTTCATCCTATGTAGTTCTTCTCTACTTGAGAGGCATTCATGGTTCAGAATTAGAGTGTACATCGTGGATCAGGAAGTCCCTGGTTTGAGCCTTAGTGCCTCCTCAACTGCTTTGTTCCTGTCTGTCAGATGAACAAGTTTTGGCATGTTAAAATTTTGCACTGCATAGGATAAAGTCCTTAGCATAGATAAACATTTCTGGAGCCTGTGTTATGTTGTTGTTGTAATGTTGTTTAACACTCCACTCAATAGTGTTTCACTCATATGGAGACGTCACCGTGTGCCGGTGAAGGACAACAAATTTTGCCTATGCTCAGCACTTATGGCCATAGAGCAAGGAGAGTTCACTAATGTGCCAACACCTACTGTAACATTGGACCTCAGATTTTACTGTCTCATCTGAAAGACAGGGGTGGCCAACCACAGCACAGCCCTGCACAGAGTTGAACCCCAGACCCTTGGATTCGAAGTTTAACATGCTAACCACTCGGCCATAGCGGCCCCTGGAGCCTGTGTTAGCTTAGTTCCAACACCATATGACCTAAATGATGTTGACAGTCCCATAAATCACTTGTACCCAATGCAACAACTCTGTTACTAAATTGTTATTGACAACTATAGTTCTTAGCAGAAAATAGCATTCCTTATAAAAACATAGGAGAGTTATAAACATTGTATGTACATGTAAGTAAAATAAGTAATTTTGATATAAATACACTTAACAATGATCATGAATATTTCATGATCATAGATTAATCAGATTTTTTTTTATGCAATCGAGAGGAAGCCATGCTCCAACATAAGATGTAGAGTGCATGACAGACGTCATAGAAGATTTTAGATATAGGTATTGCTCACAATAAAAGTCATCCTGCCCAAGTAACAGCGTCACATAAAACAAAATAAGTGCATCAACTACAATGCCGTCAGACAGCTAGGGTTATATACACTCCTAGGATACAGACTGCTTTACTTAGCTGTTCTAATCAGCGCAGTGCCATGCTACGGTTGGCCATCCCTGTTTTTTGGACCAGACAGTAAAATCTGAGATCCCGTGTCACAGTAGTGTTGGCACATTAAAAAACCCTCCCTGCTCTACAGCCATAAGTGCCGAGCATAGGCAAAATTTGTCCCCTTCACCTGCACACGGTGACGTCTCCATATGATTGAAATATTCTTGAGTGGGACATTAAACGACAACACAATAAAACTTAGCTCTTCTGTTTCTTCAGGCTGATTTTTACTTAAAATCTGGACAGGAAATACCTTTGATTGATACGAATACACCTAATTAACAGCCATTAAACTACACCTGAATATGTTCCCAGTGGCCATGTAACGATAATCAATTTGTATAGCTTTTTTTTATTTTTTTATTTGCCATTGATAACAGTTGATTATTATGCTGTTGTTTAATGTCCAACACAAGAGGGGCTGGTGAGGCTCCACGTTTACTGTGTTCACTTTCTGACCGTGAGGCTTTTGGGTTTGATTCTGTATCACACAATGGTTGGCCGTCCTTGTCTTTTGGATGAGAGATTAATTAAAAGCTTAGGTCACATGTCACAGTAGATATCAGCACGTTAAAGAACCCTCCCTGCTCTATGGTCATATTTGTCAAGCATAGGCAAATTACAGAGACATCTCTGTCACTTTAAACAACAACAACAACAACAACAACACAACCAACCAACCTACTCCAGACACTTTCCCTCATGAGGAGATTTCTACAACAGCTGGTGAAGAGCTTCAAACTTTGGTCTATCTTTATCTCTAATTTAGTGAATATTTGTCAAGAAAATACACTGTGACAAGTAACAGCATCATCTCACAATAATATTCACAAATAATCGAATCCGGTATGTGCACAGATTACTAACAGTGTTATATCTATATCACAACGGCAAACATCCTGTTACAGAGACAGACATATTCTACAAAGTAAAACAAAGAAGTATCACGGTAAGATAATCATATTGTTGTTGAAATGTTGTTTAATATCCTACTTGAGAACAGGTTACTTGTGTCGAAACATCAGAAAATCCAGTAAAGGACTTTAAATTTTGGTCTGTCCTTGGCACTTAGGACCATTCAGAAATAAGGTATCTTCAACCTGCTCACACTGTACTTTTACTTATATCAAACATTATATGGTATGGTATTGTTGTTTAACGTCCCACTCAAGAATATTTCACTCATATAGAGACGTCACCGTGTGCCGGTGAAGGGCTACAAATTTTTGCCTATGCTCGGCACAGCTGGCCTTAGAGCAGGGAGGATTCTTTAATATGCCAACACCTACTGTGACACGGGACCTCAGTTTTTACTTTCACATCAGAAAGACAGGGATGGCCAACAGTGGAGTGGCGCTACGCAGCTCGAGCCCAGATCTTTCGATTCACAGTCGAACACGCTAACCCCTCAGCCATGGAGGTCCCATCAAACATTATAGGGTGTTTAGAATATTTGACTTGATAAAATTTGTTGATAAGAAACAACAATATTTACTTATATCTCAAAATTTATACAATGTTGATAAAAATGAACTCATTATCGCTAGCTTCAGAGACAAGAGAACAGAATAATTATAGTGATGTTGGGCGGACACGTAAGAATGCATAATTATACAGCAGTGTAATAGCAAGTCAAATTAGTAAAAACCTTCCACAGGAATCCCATGACTTGGCACATAAACCATGGCATGTGTTAATAAGCTAATTCTGAGATAATTACCATTGGGGTTCAGTCTTAATCTGGTGTAAATCAGGAAATATCTGTGTCAATGTGAGAAAATCAACCTCTGTAAGAGATTTTTTGCTGAGGATAAAACAGAGAATTGTGCATGTTAAGGTCGCCAATTCAAAATACTAGGAAAGTGTGTAAAAGTGATTGTTCAAAGTAAATTGTATTTTATCAATTTATACAAGATTGCTTCTGCACAGCTTTGGAATCACTCCATCTGCCCTTACAGAAGTAAAGCTTACATGTATTGACAACAATTGCTTAGTGGGGCCTGAATCTGTAACATATCGCTACAATGCATCTGAATCACTGCTGGTGATTGAAAAAGAGAAATACACAAAAATCTATTGACTTGTCAATCAGAAATTATGGTTGTAAATATTTCTTATATCCCATTAAATAGAGGCACTGTGTAGGTATTAGATAACAATACTGATCACAAGCACATTTCTCTGGTTCTGTACTGTCAATTACAAAATAAATCTTCTATCTCTTTCAAATAAATAGTTATCACTAGTTCTTTATCTATTTTGTATGGGAACTGTACTGGATGAACTTGACAAAAATGGACTGATATACACCATCTGGTACATTAACATGTGCATTCAATGGAAATAGTGAGGGAGTACATGGTGAGATATGTAGACATGTCCTAAGCATCTGAAATCGTATACCATATATCACATTGATGCAGGGTCAAGAACTCCATTCTAATATTCACTGAAAAGTCAGAAAGGATATATAAAGAAATCAAGTTTTTAAGCAACAGGAAACTTATAGTACTTAAAGAAACTCTTGATTGTATTGTGAAAAGTTCTCTTTAGTGTGTAGTCATAAATTTATAAAAGAACTTCTCTGTTAACCCAGCTATCGCTTTTTAGAAGACACAAATTAAATCAGATATGTTTGTGAAACATGAATACCCCTGTATAGCAAAAAGTAACTTTTTTGGAAAGAAAATTGGTATCAAAAGAAAGGTTTTGTCTGGGAAATATGCATGTGAAATTTGAACCAAGATTAAACTGTTAATTCCCTTTAATCTTTGATTAGGAAGACAAAAAAAAAGTCAATGATAACTTATCTACACAAATTTGTGTTTATTTTGTATAACAGAAACTCAAGCCAAAAATCTGATGCATAAATTTTTTTCCAAAAAGTCGGCATGTCAAAACTTATATGGTAATATGAAATCACAGAAGGGAAAGAAATCTTCATGCACATCATCATTTTATCTGTATAAGTTCATTGAAAGTTTGTTTTCCTTTTCTTTCTCTTCATTTCCCCATATCTCCACTGCAAACTCCAATTTTTTTGCAATTAGTCAAAATTCCAACATGCAAGAGAAGCTATCAAGAAGGGTCCTACATGCAGTCTATAAACTACCACCATATCATCTTAGAAATCACTGCCAATCATAATCTCCCAAAGTCTAAGATCCCCTTGTCTGCATGGACCCATTATCTGTCTTGTCAATCTTTCCCTGCATGGCTCAAAATGAAGTTGCAGTGGGACTGTCTAAGCAAAGGTTAAGAATTACCAATAACAGACCAAGTTTGAATATCTATATTCATTACACAAATTAACATAAATTGTTATTTCTTCTCATGAGGCCACCGTGGCCTAGTGGTTAGCGTGTTCCACTTTCAATCGAGAGGTCCAGGGTTCAAGACCAAGCCATCATACGGTTGGCCTTCCCTGTCTTTTGGATGATACAGCATAAAGTGAGTTCCCGTGTCACAGTGAGTGTTGGCATGCTAGAGAACCCTCCCTGCTCTGCGGCCATAAGTGCTGAGCACAGGAAAAATTGGTCGCCCCTCACCATCATACAGTGACTTCTCTATATAAGTGAAATATTCTTGAAGGGGATGTTAAACAACAATACAACCAACCAATTTCTTTACATATTCCAGAATGTGCTAGTAGTAAGAGCACTATTCTACATTGGATTTTTTCTTTAACATGTACACATACATATTACAACAAATAGCTAATTTGAATACTTCCCCTGGGTTGCCAGTATAACAGAATTACATCATGTCGTTTACATTCGCACTACTACTTCAATCCTACTCATTATCCTAATTATATAGCACAGTAAGGGGACAATGACATAGCTTTATTCTACTGAGAATTTACACAAAGACAAATGGAGATTTCTGATCACTTAGACTCAGATCAGGACAAAGAAAACTTCAAAACATCAGACAGTTCTTTCTTTTCCTTAAGATGGTGACAAGGAAGAAATGACATAATGATTAATTACTGATGTAGCTGCCTTATTTTGTTATCAGTTGGATGCTATCTGTGACATAACTCTCTTCCAACAGCCACACACAACTTACATAATAATAATCAGACTATTGTTTCGTCTATTGTTGTATCCAGGGCCGGGGACCCATAAAGTAAGAGAATTTTCTCAACTCAAGCTACTCCCCCAATCAGAATTTAGTATTAGCTGGAGTTAGTTAATTCTAAGACTTAAGTAGATTCATAGGGTTTATGGTGAAAACCCCAGGAAAAGCCTTTCTACAGAAAATTTGTCAGATACTGGTAAGTCAGAAGTCTTGGTCAGATGGTTGGTATATTGTTAAATGTCAAACATGAGAATTTTTCACTTGTATCAAACATCACTAATATATGAAAGGCTATAAATATTCATGAATACCTATGCTCAGCACTTTGGGCCATTGATCAGTGAGGATTCTTACATGTGCCAACATCTGCTGTGACATTGACCCTCTACTCATCTAAAGGACAGGGAAAGTATGTCCTTTCCATTCAGCTGGCTTGAACCCACATACTCACAAACACAAGGTGAATGGGCTACAACAGACCAAGGTTAGAAGGTTACTTTGTTTGGTTTCTTATTTTACTTCTGTATAGGGATAGTCATAGATCTTTAAGACAACAATCATTGATAAAGGATGTGGTTTTCTCTTCCCTATGAAAAAGAAAACTAAAAACTAATCATATCAAAACACAGGCATGAACTCTTGACCCTATGGAGTAACTGATTGGTTCTTATACATGTAAGGTCTGGAGAAAGAATACATAAGCATAAAACTGTAAAGGTCAATAATGCAGTGGAATAAAGATATTCTCAAGGTCAGCTGAGCAGGTTTTTATTACATCTGTTATGACCCGTTATGTTTATTCTGAGAGGTTCACAGAAAGCATCAAAGTTTAATTTCAACAGAAGAATACAAAGAATTAATGTTAGGAATGCTTGACTTATGACACAAACCACTGTCTTCTGACATTAACTACTGTCTAATGACATAAACTACTGTCTTATGACACCCATCTGTCTTATGATACATTCTAATATCTTATGACACATGACACAGCCTACTGTCTTATGACACATTCTGTTTTGTGACACATCATACTAACTTATCACACAACCTATTACCTTATGACACATTTTCCTGTCTTATGACACATCCCCGTCTTATTACACATTATACTGTCTAATGACACAACATACTGTTTCAAAATACATTCTTATGTGTTATGAAAAACCCTGTCATCTTATGGCATATCCTCTAGTCTTATGACACAACCTATTGTCTTATGACATACCTTCCTGCCTTATGATATACCCTCTTGTCTTATATGGCCTCCTGTCTTATGACAAACCATCCTGTCTTATGACACAACTTCCTGTCTAATGACAAACCTTCCTGTCTGATGACAAACCTTACTGTCTGATGACAATTCCCCTTGCCTTATGACATGCCCTCCTGTCATATGACATACCTTCCTGTCTTATGACATGTCCTCTTGTCTTATGACATGCCATAGTGTCTTATGACATACCTTCCTGTCTGATGACAAGCCCCCTTGTCTTATGAAATGCCCTCCTGTCTGATGACACACCTTCCTGTCTGATGACAAGTTCCCCTGTCTAATGACATGCCATCCTTTCTTATGACATGCCCTCCTGTCCTATGACATGCCCTCATATCTTATGAAAAACCTTCCTGTCATTAACATGCCCTCATATCTTATGACAAACCTTCCTGTCTTATGACATGCCCTCATATCTTATGACACAACTTCCCTGTCTGATGACAATTTTCCCTGTCTTACGACATGCCCTCCTGTCTGATGACACACCTTCCTGTCTGATGACAAGTTCCCCTGTCTGATGATAAGTTCCCCTGTCTGATGATAAGTTCTCCTGTCTTATGACATGCCCTCCTGTCTTATGACATGCCCTCCTGTCTTATGACATTCCCTCCTGTCTTATGACATGCCCTCATTCTTATGACAAACCTTACTGTCTTGTGACATTCCCTCATGTCTTATGACACACCTCCTGTCTGATGACCCACCCCCCCGTCTTATGACATGCCCTCCTGTTGAATTACACATTCCTTTGTGATACTCTATAGTCAGACTGACATTACGTTTGTTAAATCAAATGATATGGGAACTAGTTATACATCAATTTATAGCTTAGTTATTAACTGAATTTCACAGTGTCTTTTAATCAAACTGATATGGGAACTATCCGGTAGTTATACATCATTTTATAGCTTATTAATTGAATTTCACAATGTCTTTAAAATTCAGATGATATAACTGTCTGACAGACAGGGAGCTACATACCCAGTAAAAAAAAAAAATTAAACTTGTTTCATGTCAAAATAATATACTATTAATGTTGCCAATCTTAACACATAAATATCTGCTCTGTATCATGTTTCTAATTTCCATAGAAAAGCATTCTCCTTTTGTTTAGATCAAAATAACTCTAGACTGTCTGTCACAATTTAGTATCAGTTTCCCAAACAAACTTCATGTAGGCTCTATAAGTGATACACATCCTATATAAATATCCTAAGTGCAATGTTTCCATCAGTGATAGGTCTATATATCACTCAGTCTGCATCCTACTGACCAAACTAACATCCAAATTACATATAGGTTCATATCACCAGTGTGACAGTGTTATATGATGTATAGCCTTACTACAGTTACTGTGTCTATACATACTTCATACTACAAGACTTATATCATCATGGCAAAATTACAACTCTATCTAAAATGATCTTGGTGACCACTGGAGTGTGTGATAAAAAGATAATCACTGGAGTAGGTGATAACAAGTGAAAAATGCTGAGTAAGGAGTTTATATCTCCTCAAAATGATCAAACAGGAAATGTTGTGTATCAGTTGACACTGAGATAGATATAGTGACGAGAGAGAGAGAGAGAGAGAGAGAGAGAGAGAGAGAGAGAGAGTTTTCCCCGTCCTTCAGATGAGACAGAAACATAGGTCCCTTGTCAGTGGTTGATGTGGCAAATCAAATAGTCTCTTGAAGCACAGTGGTCACAAGTGCAGGGCATAAGCCAAGGATTAAGACCCTTCACCGGCATTCTGTAACTTCAATAATTTTTAATCATCTGTAACCAAAGATTCAAGGTCAGTTAAGTTAAGGTCTGTATGTCGATCAAAATTATTTATTCAACATCATGAAATTTTGGCCTGTACGTCAATCAAAGCATTTGCCCAGGTCAGGTTGACGTCTGACATTGTATGGCATGGATGATGATTGGCATCAGAAATCAAACATGCCTTAAAGGCTATCTCTTGATAAAGGGTGCCTGTCTATAAAGGTCTTCTTCATAAATAATATTGGTTAAGAAATGTGAACAAAGCATCTTCTGTATAAAAGTCAACTGTCTATTAAGACCACTTATCTTTGTCCCTTTGCCTTTCCAAACAAGCATGATTGAATTTCATAAACCTATCTTGTTTTGGTGGCATCTTGCATTGCTACCATTCCATAGAACTTTGGTACTATTAAAGCATACTTGAAATATTCTACAGATTTATGTCAATAAAAGTGCAGGGTGCAGTGAGTAAATATGTGCCAAGAACAGTTTGATATGAGCCATGTGTGCAGCATAGATCTATGGTTGACTGTACAAGGGTCAGGAACTGCTAGATGGAAATGATATGTAACGTTAATGTTGTCTTATGTTATGGTATGCATGAAGTCCAAATACATTTACCATACGTAAGATAG